>JACEVL010000671.1:1705000-1748248 GCA_020284085.1 Aporrectodea caliginosa
TAATATAAATAAATAAAAATATATTTATACCAATAAACACTGAAAACACTTAAATTAAATTAAAGTAACTAAATAATTTTTATTAAAAATTTAAAAGTATAACTTCAGAGGGAACGCCGTTCCGGAGCGTTCCGTCTGGAAAAGCAGTGTATGTATGTATGTACGATTGTACGTATGTATGTACGCATGTATGTACGTATGTATGTATGTATGTATGTATCAATCAATCAATCAAAACTCTTTTATTGAAGCCATGTCAAATAAAAATCACATAACATTTAACATAAAATATCAGGATTGGCCGCAAGAGGAGTCCCAAAAGGGATCAAGATCCCGCTAACTCAAAGACCTACTAGGGACACCTAAAACAACATTTCAGAAATTTGAATTAAAACTTAGTGATAGCTAAATCCTTAACAAACAGTGCAACATCAAGTTTCATACAGTAATGCAAACAGTATAGTACATAGTACACAGTACATGATAAACACAATTCAAAACAATATAAAAATGAAGAAAAAAACGAAAACCTTAACTAACAGTGAAAAAGAATATCCGGCAGGGTAGGTTATAGCTAATTTCCATTAATCAGGAAGGCATGCAGCATTTTTTAAAGTGTCGTAGGTGCGGGGCACAACGTATGTGAGAGGGAAGCATGTTCCAGGTTGTGGAGCCAACAGATTTTATGGAAAATAAGCGAGTATTGGTGTGTGCATATATGGGGCGATAAGAGTTAAAGTTTCTGGTGTAGTGAGTATGAACATCGGATCCTAGATGAAAAAATCCCTTAAAACATGCTGGAAGTAAACCATGTTCATAACAGTACATAAATAGGCCAATTTGTAATGTTCGAATCTGCTCTAGTTTAAGTAGCTTCAAGTCAGTAAATAGTGGTCCAGAATGAAGGCACCTTGGAACTCCCATAATGATACGAACTACACGTTTTTGCAATAGAATTAATCTCCGTAGTCTAGAGTCATAAGTGGATGCCCATACCATATTGCAATAAGTAAGATAGGGGTAAACCAACGAGTAATATAATTATGTATGTATGTATGATTGTATGTATGTATGTATGTATGTATGTATGTATGTATGCATGTATGTATGTATTGTATGAATGTATGTATGTATGTATGTATGTATGTATCTATCTATGTATGTATGAATGGATATGTGTATGTATGTATTACTGTATTAGCTCGACCACTGTTCGGTGAGTACCTTACCTAAACTTCCCTGACATAACTTAACAAGACTTAAGTCACTTAACCATATCATACCTCTTCTCAGCCTTTAAAGTCGCTTATCTTATCTGACCGTATCTTACCTTACTTTACTTTTGTCTGTCTGTCTGTCTGTCTGTCTGTCTGTCTGTCTGTCTGTCTGTCTGTCTGTCTGTCTGTCTGTCTGTCTGTCTGTCTGTCTGTCTGTCTGTCTGTCTGTCTGTCTGTTTGGTTGACCTTGCCTGATACCATACCTTCCAAATTGATTTTGATTTTGACTACAGGAACCTGTGATTAACTTGGTTTTCAGCACACTAAGCACTTTATTATTGACTTTTGTCCTCGATTTTGTGGCCGCAAAGGCCGTTCACGTCGACCTTATTAATTTTACGAAAATTGTTATGGTATGCTTGAGGATGTGGCAGATCTGTCGATTGAGGAAAATTGACGACTTTATTGTATCGGAAGACACAATTTAAAGGTGTCTAATAAGATCAATTCTGTCCAGTGTTTAACGATATCTTAATAAGTATGTAGCCTATGTAGGCCTATATATATGTAGGCATATATGTATGCATGTACGTATGTGTATATGAATGGATGAGAAGAGGTATGATAATTATGGTTAAAGATGTACTGTATTTACTCGACCACTGTTCGCTGAGTGTCTTACCTAACCTTACCTTAGAAGGCTTAACTACATCATAACTCTTCTCAGCCGCAAAGGCTTTTATCTTGGCCTATCTGACCTTGTCTGACTTCTGGAGGTTGACTCGGCTGAGTCGATGGTTGCAAACACGACATCCGCCAATACAAGCAATTGAACGTTATCACTCTGCAGGCTTTCCTTTTCAAATTGAATTCCCACCTCTTTAGGAATTCCTACCCTAATCCATCCAATTCTTCCTCACTCACTACAACACACTTCCAACCTTCCTACCCAGTTGTTCAATCCAGCCATCCAACCCGCTCCTACCCTAACTGCTCCGCCCTTCCGTCACCTCCATTAAAATTTTCCAATCGCTCCATAGCCATAGCTGTTCCACCTCTTTGGAACAAACTTCCGCCAGCACTACGACAAATATCTGACCCATCCTACGAAGTCACCAAAACTCCACCTCTCGCTATCTCTCCACAGGTCTTTCACTCGAAACTGAAAACACTGCTTTTTGACAAATCCTATCCTGAATCCAACACTTCTCCCTGCCTACCTCGCCGTCTGAACACCAAACACCATCCACCTTAGCCGTCTGCCTGTCTGCCTGCCTGACTCTCTGGATTTTGACCCCTGCCTATCGATTTTGATTTTATTGAGCGCCTGTGAATAAGCTGGTTCCCGCGACTTCGCTTTTGTGGGCGCTGTAGAAGTTTCGAGTTTACGATTACGATTACGATTACGATTACCCTGTCTAATCCACCCAATTCTCCGTCTTCCATACTTTCTCGTTCTCAACGAAACCCGCCTTAGCAACTGTTCTGCCTCCTCTATTTGCCTCTTGTCTCTCTGGTAACCGGTCTAGGATCCTCATTCTACATCTCTGGACAACCTTTCTGACTTGACGCAGCGCTTGTGAATTATAAGCCTTATGTCCTGCGCTTAGTCTTAGAGTAGCTCTTTAGAAATTTGGAGTCTATGATTGCGATTAATCATGGTAAAAATTCGACATTTTCTTTCCCCGTTATCTAATCTAGAAAATGACGCTTAAAACGTCTTTTAATCTAAGAAATTTAGATAATCGCATTAAAGCATTTAAACAGGGTTACGATGCAAGATTCGTTAATCGGATTTCATTCGGTAGGTGGCGTTTGGAGGTCGCTGTCTTTTTCATGCGAATTCTTGGTTTATGTCTAGTGTCAAATCCTGCCGTTAAATGGCGGTAATAAAGCTAGATATCTCTTTTTATCTTTAACTTTATCGCAAGAGTGTTTCAGATTGTAGTCGCTCGGTGTCGCTAGTTAAAATTCCGCGGCATCTTAATTTCAATGCTCAGTCCTTGCATAGCCAGCCACTCTTTGTTCTTATTGTATACTATATCTGGGCAAATGGAAAAAGGGAACAACGCGAAAAATTCACAGGCAAAGACGCCGTTCTTATATAAACGGGGCCATTCTTTTCGTTAACGTTTTTCTCCATAATGGCTTCGCTTATCGCTAGGGGCGCCAGTGGCCAGCTGCATGCGCCTCAAAGCATACTTCAACCTGTTCTCTTAATTATCGTAAATCCGTTAAAACTTTAAAAATCTTCGTCCCGCGAGCTACTGTAACCCGATAAATAAAATTTAGTTTTCGTGTAAAGCAATTAGAGTTAACTGTTGCGGACTGTATAACCTAGTGCACGCGAAAACTCAGCATTGGAACATATCTATACAAATCTGGCTATAGCTAAAAGCATTGCATGCTAGATTGCAATATTATTATTCGAAGGTTAGGCAAGGTTGACGTTAACGACCCAGGTGGCCGTAAGATGTCGTTAAACATTATAAACCACTGGCTTCGTAGCGTGAAGCGTTTTAGACAACTTTAAAGGGAAGAACTAAGGTAAAAATTTCGAAAACTTGGCAAAGGTTCGATTTTTAATGAAAATGCAGACAACAGCCTTGAACTTAGAGCAGGGATAGTGAACCTATGGCACGCGTACCCAAAGTGGCACGCGCTCAGATTTTTGGGCACGCGGAATTTGGAGCGTCTCCCAAATTTAAAACTTAGAAATACAAAATCACTGTAGGAATCCACATTTTCTTTTACGAAGTACTTCATTGTAACACCATTCTAAAACCATCTTCGAACTAATGTATTTTAATTCATTTTCTCTTACGCTTCGTCAATTAAAACCTACACGAGAAAAACAATGATAGGCCATACTGCAAAATTTCAAGGCGCACGCGAGTGACCCGACGGTATTTTTTAAAATGTGTAAGCGGCATTTCGGCACACACCTTAAAATAGGTTCGCCATTCCTGATCCCTGACTTAGTGAGTTGGTGTGCGCTGTAAGCATATCTTAAGGACCAGTAATACACAGGACAGGAGACTCCTTGTTTAAAATGGTATGACTAGTTCAGAGTGGCTGTCTGGCGGACCGCAGGATATCGCGTCTTGTTTACCTAACAAATACATTGGGTTTATTTGATCTCTTTAGGAAAATTAATTATTGTAATTATATTCGAAGAGTAAAACGCTGCCTGTAGAGATTTAAAACCTCATATTTAATTCCATGCACGCATAAAATTGAAATGAGGTGACATCTGAGGATAAGGAAGCAACCATGCAGATATAGGCCTACTACTGTTTTAGAGAGACAGAGACAGACAGACACAGACAGACAGACAGACAGATTGAGAGACATACAGGCTGCACGTGCCTGAAAGCCTTAATCAGAAAGAACAAACTTCCAAAGAAGGATTGACGAAAACGATCAGCCTAGATAATCCGGTACGCGCGGTGAACATAGCCTACGCTTGCAATTCTATATCGCCACGAATGATAAAACATTACATAGTGTGTGCATGTGTGTGCTCATTAAAAGGCCATAATATTGTATATTAATTTATATATATATATATATATATATATATATATATATATGCAGTATAATGCAGATACATCGCCAAAGATATAACGAGTGGTGAAAGTGTTTCTTTCGTGAGCGACGGAGTTCAAGAAGTCGCGACTTAATTTACGCATTGGTCAGATTAATTTTCAGATAGGCTACAGGTCGACAGATGCGAATAAAACAGTTATATATATATAGGCTGACTTAGATGCACATGTTTACTGCAACTGACTGGCTAACTGACTGGCTGACTAGATCACTGACTGACTGACTGACTGACTGACTGACTGACTGACTGACTGGCTAACTGACTGGCTAACTGACTGGCTAACTGACTGGCTGACTGGCTGAGTGACTGGTAAACTGGATGACTGACTGACTGACTGGCTGACTGGCTGACTGACTGGCTAACTGCATGACTGGCTAGCTGGCTGACTGGCTGGCTGAGTGAGTGACTGAATGAATGAATGACGAAAAGAATGAATGAAATCGGTTCTTTGTATAACTTTTCCTTTTGTCGGTACACCGGCTGAATGGCATTCAACCGAATTCCTCCATCCCTCCCCTCCACCATATGCAGAGGCTCAAAAGATAAAGTCGTTATCAGTTGAAAACCGATCTCTCCAAGTTCTTACTAGAATATTTACTTGAAGGTCACAACAACAGACACGGACAGTTTTTCCGACACGGTGAGTCCCCCCACACAATGTCGAACCCGTCTTGATTTGGAAAGGAGAGCCATTAGTAAGCCCTCAGTTCGTTTGTCTTCAAATTTCCTCCGTGCCACCCTCAAACCCGCTGTCCCACCCATCCACCCCGCACCCCAAATGCGGGAATGGGAAATAGCTGATAAGCATAATTCACCAAAATAGCAGAGTTCTAAACGCGCACGCGCATTTGACTCAGCTCACACGTTTACGATTTCGGTTTTAAATATTCGCACGCACTTCACAGGCAGGCAGGCAGGCAGGCAGGCAGGCAGGCAGGCAGGCAGGCAGGCAGGCAGGCAGGCAGGCAGGCAGGCAGGCAGGCAGGCAGGCAGGCAGGCAGGCAGGCAGGCAGGCAGGCAGGCAGGCAGGCAGGCAGGCAGCTGTTTCAGCATTTCTAGTATTTTTGTGGAGAACGGGTTTAAGACCCTTTGAGTGAAACGTCTACCAACTTCGAGATGAATGGTAAATTTACTTTGGTCCGATTTGCGCCTCAGCCAATTGACCTTTCGATCTCGGCACAAAGCTGCTGCTTATAAATTTATTAATTCATTCATTCACAGCAATTATTTGGCGCTCCTCCAAGATATCGACGCAAGAAGCGCTTCGAGCCCAACACCGCCGATAAGTAAGTAGCCTAAGTAAGCAAGTAAGTAAGTAAGTTAGTAAGTAAGAATATCCTTAATAAATCAATTGCTAACCACGTTTTGGTGTGCACACATCATAAAGTCGCAATAATCTAAATTAGCCAATCTATCTTATTCAAGTCGTATAATATCCTCCTAGTGACGTAGGTTTCTCGCATCTGGCTATAAGCATAAAACACCCACAGCGGCTGTTGTTTAGGCTACACGCTCGAAGCACAACTGAAAAATATAAAATCGGCTGGTATGTTATCTACAGAATGAGATAATGATGATTATCATCATCATCATCATCATCATCATCATCATCATCATCGTCGTCGTCGTCGTCATCATCATCATCATCATTACCATTTACCTCTATGGTTCTAAGGCGTTTCTGCATAAGGGTCTACTCTAAGCAAGTGTGTGATCTTCACTCTAACCTTTCCTGCATGCAATACGAAGGGTGTGGAGTAATTGGAGTCCGAGCCAGACACGCGTCCACCTACCCATAAGTAAGCAGTCCACTGAGCTAATTGAAAACAAAAGTCCAATGCAATGACTTCATTCATTCATCTGGTCCGACCATTTTCCCCTCGGTCATTACTTGATCATGCATAGCAACTGTCGCTATAACCCTTCCGCAAATGAACGCCATCTATTGGGACGGGCATCATGCGTTGCCACGGGCGACGAATCTCCGCTGAAGTGCGCTGTAAAAATACCCGCAGTATACTTTACGCAGATTACGCGGATTGGGATGTTTCGTTGGGAAAGACAGTCGAGGGTTCGAGTCTTCGTGAACGGTGCGTGAGTCGCCGATGAGTCACTTGAGTTGACTGTCTATCGTATGATCATTACCTGATTGTAGACAGCTCCCTTGGTTTTCTATCATCATCATTATCATCGTCGTCGTCGTCATCATCATCATCATCATCATCATCATCGTCATCATCGTCGTTCGTCGTCGTCATCATCATCATCATCGTCATCATCATCATCGTCGTCGTCATCATTATCGTAATCATCTTGATCATATAATCATAGTCATCATCATCATCATCATCATCATCATCATCATCATCATCACTTTCATCTTGAACAACAATGACATCGTCCTCAACATCATCATCATGAATTCATACAATATCACCATCGTTATCATCCTCATTATCAGCAACAACAACACCAACAACATAGTCATCATGATCTTCATCACCGCCACCACCACCCCAGCCACTTGGATTCAGTGTTGTTTTACGCATGCGTCGGCGGAAGCGGAAATCGCCTTGGGCCGGAAGTTGTCCCCGAAACGGCGCCGCATTTACACGCCCTAAATCAGCGGACCAGAAGCAGCTTTGACCATCAGAGACGCTCTCTCTCAGCTCCTCCTCCTCCTCATCCAAGGACTGAAGCGGAACAACCAGTACGAAGGCAATAAATTTTACGACACCCAAACGCGATAACAGACGCTTTAACGAATGAAAGAGAATTGGAAAGCGTAAGTTCAACGCTAGAGGGCCATGAGCGGAAAAAATTCGTAAGGGTTTTGTAACTTAACTATTCTTTATATTGAACACGAATCAAACCGGCGGAGGTAGGATGAATTTTTTTCTTGTGCTTTTAAAAAGATGACCTTTTTCTCGTCCCTGCCTGGGAGGGGTAAGACGAATTTTTCTTCTGCGCTTCAAAAAGGATGACCCTTAATTTACTCGCCCCTGCCTGGGGTAAGACGAATTTTCTCCTATACTTTAAAAACCATGAAATTTTTTCGCCCCTGCCTGGGGTAAGCCGAATTTTTGTCCTGTGCTTAAAAAAGTTTGGGAATAGAATTGACGATATTCTTAAAATCTCGGTTTTCTTATGTCAGATTCTTACCATATCGAGTGCTCTTTTCTCTCTATTCTACCATTTCAATCTTCCACTGGATTTATTCATACATTCTCTAATTTTGTCTCATGTCCCGGGGGAATGGCAAAGTCGTCGGGGGAATAACAACTGACGCTAATAGCATTCAACAGGACGAAGAGCGGATCGCACTGCCAGAACGCCCTTACTTTAACTCGAAAGTGCAGACAGACTGCCGTAGACAAACAGGCAGGCAGACAGATAGACAGACAGATAGACAGAGAGGGAGGCAGAGAGGGAGGCAGAGAGAGAGGCAGGGAATCAGAGAGGGACTCAGTGAGGGATACAAGGAGGCACAGAGGCAGGCACGGAGTCAGGCAGGCAGACAGACAGACAGATAGACAGACAGGGAGGCAGAGAGGGACACGGGAAGGGAGGCGAGGAGGCAGAGAGGCAGGCAGCCCACAGGCAGGCAGAGGTTCACGAAGCAGTGTGTGGTTGTGGAATTCGCAAGCGATGAAATCGAGAAATTCGACGTCAACGAGATTAAAAGCGAAATGGGAACTGACCGGCGCCAACGACAAAAACAAAGAAGCGTTGTTGTTCCTGCTATATGGACGGACGGACGGACGGATGGGACGGACGGCGCCAACGACAAAAACGGACGGACGGACGGATGGACGGACGGACGGACGGACGGACGGACGGACGGACGGACGGACGGACGGACGGACGGACGGACGGACGGACGGACTAATAGCTTTGGATGGGAACCAATCACTTGTATGGGCTGTGTGTGTCTGCGAGAGCTTGCCAGTGGCGACTCCTCCAGTTATCTGAGCAGTTTGCGCTTATTGCTGAACAGTTTGTTCTGAATGACTTTGACATCAGTTGGTTGTCACAGGCAGCTGTAGCGGCGCCAGGATTTCAGGTTTGGGGGGAGCTAAAACCCCAATTCCTTCCCTTTCTCTTTCTCCCCTTCTCTCTGGCATTGGCAGTGATTTCCCACTTTTGTTTGGGGGGGCTAAGCCGCCGATAGGGGGGGCTTCAGCCCACCCTAGCCCCATGCTGGCGCCGCCTCTGACAGGCAGCGCTTGTGTGAGGCATCTAAATGCGCTATAGAAAGTGTCTACATAAACACATACATACATATACATGCATGCATATATTCATTCGTATGCAGATACAATACAATACAACTGTACTTTGATATTGCCCTCCTTCCAAAGTTCAGAATTGCGCATAGTACGACGATGTCGCAGATACAGTTATATTGCAGAGCAATGATATTGCGAGTGAAGGACTTACTCATTGCTCAAGGTCCCTACACAGCAATTGCCTCGGACAAGGCTCGAACCCGAGGGCTCTAACCAATCGGCCACCGTGTCCCAACATACACATACGCATACATAAATAAATACATACATACATACACAATTACATACATACATACATACATACATACATGCATACATACATACATGCATACATACATACATACATACATACAAAGATACATACATACATACATACATACATACATACATACATACATACATACATACATACACAAATACATACATGCATACATACACAAATACATACATACATACATACACAAATACATACATACATACATACACAAATACATACATACATACATACACAAATACATACATACATACATACACAAATACATACATACATACGGTGCACACACATACATATATACATAAATACACACATGCACGCACACACAAACACACACACACACACTCACAAATACACACACATACGGTGCGACCGACGATTGTTGTAGCACTAATGTCGTTTCCGCGTCTACGTGACCGTTGTAGCATTGTTGTTTCGGCATACGTGAGCTGAATGACGCACAGGGCGACCAACCGTCCCACCGTCCGACCGACTGGGGAGAGGCCGCGGGGCCACAGCACAACTGCAGGGACTGCGAGCCGCCGCCGCCGCCGCCGCCAAGATTTGCGGTCCGTCAACAGACTGGTGCGTAAACCCGACATTTCAGAAGGCCGTGTTTCAACGACCGTGCAGAGCGAGACCACAGCAACATTCGGTCAACGTAGCTAAGTCTTGCCGTCTTTTTCACGTTTACTCGGCGCAGAGGAGAGGAGCGTCGTGCGTGGTAAGCTGGAAGTGTTCTAGGCTGAATATATACGTGGCTGAGAATTTATTGGCACCGGTTGGGAGTTTTTGTTAGAACTTTCGGCGGAGATTGTGTTGTATATTATTTTCACGTCGCTTTAACATTGGAAGTAGAGTGTAAATATTATTGTACTCTTTTGTATCGTTCTGATTTGTATTGTTGTATATTACACTGTATTGTGGTTGTATGATACTGTTATGACTTGCGCCCTACATGTAGACCGCAACACTTCAGTGACTTCACACTTCCTGAAAAAGATGACACCAACTTTATACCTAGGATAGCCTACTGTTTAGACGATAGCTCAATTTTATGTTAACTTCTCGACACTGTTATTACCTTTATTGTCACTGAATGCGGTTTGTCACTCAGGTCTCAATAAACGAATATAATAATTTTTATATATACTTTACGTATTGTATTGCGCTGCAGCTTTTGTTACACTGTGTTGTTTTTATCTGATGCTGTATATATAGTGTATACCTATGCCAGTATATCGTTGTTTTTGTATCAATGTTATTTGATGATATTCTGTGATATTGCGTGGTTATAATTGTAATAATTGTATTGTATTGTATTGTAATGATGGCAGAGGTAAATCGTTTAACTTGTGTTCGATCCATTACTGTTAATGTAATTTGAAATTCATGAAGCGCCACTTTAAGAAAATCGAATCCCAGATGCTCTTGCGTTATGCTATAAAATGACGCTAATTTTCACTGCAAACAGAAGAAACAGCCTCACCAGTTAGCAAAACAATGCACGGACAACTACAAGAGTCACCAGTAGGCCCTCGCACACACGTTGCACCGCTCTGAAACGACATAGCGCTCGCGAATAAGCTGGTGCCCTCGGGTGCTTCTGTCCCTATTTAGGGCGGGGGCAACTTGGGCCCATTGAAAAACAGGGGAAGTGTTTCTTTTCAATTTTCATCGCACTTTCTACAAGTTACAGAGTCTTGACTCAGAGTTCCGTGACAGACCCACATTTCTTGTATAAATAAGTGCAACCCGGATTAAGTATATGATTTGGTAAAAACACTGCACTTAATGTATTATGGAGCTGTCGGACTTAATTATCGTGACATTATTGTCTGCATATAGTCGTGAGAAATGTAAACATTTACATTGTTTCAACTTAAAAATCTGCTTTCACTTACGCATTTAATTAAGTAAAAGACTATTATGAGGCGTGAAAAACGAAATATAAATATCGCTGTTGTGAGTTGGCATACGGCAACTTTGTACGGGAAGGGGAAGGGAAGGAGAGGGATTGAGACCGGCTGTTTAGTGGGGATAAAAGCCAGTGAGTGCCCTGCACTTAGCTTTACAGTAGTGCTTTAGAAATTCTGAGTTAACGATTAGTCACATTTGGATAATTAGAGCTGCAGTCCTGCCTGTGCGTTTGTGTATATTGTCATGATTGCACTGTTTCTCTTTTACTTTAATTAATGATGACCCCTTTGACACGACGCAGTGCTCGTGAATAAGCTGGTGCCCTGCGCTTAGGTTAGAGTAGCGCTTTATAAATCTGGAGTTTACTACGTGGAGCCCATGCCAATGGAATAATCCCATCCAAATTTGACAGAAGGCATCATTTGTTGGGAGTCAGTGGACCGAGGGACAACGACGAAGGAGTCTGTCGTTCGCTTTGGGTCTCTCAACTGATCCGGAACTTGAGATTTCCTTGTAGACCTCTAAGCTTTCTTTAATCAGACGAGACTTTCCTATCCCAATAATTGCTTATCCACCACTATCTCTTTCTTAGTGGACTGGTCTTCTAGATATTGACCAAATCACGACTTAGTTTTTTGATGCGCCATATTATTAGGTTGATGTCTTGTGCATTAGACACCGGCGCGATAGAAGTTACTAATAATAATCACACTGCTCTAGGGGATTGATTGATTGATTGATTGTTTCATTCGTTTGAAGGACTTATATAGCGCCCCTCCAAGATACATACTCAGAGGCGCTCCAAGCTCAACGCCAATGTAACAGGATAAGAAAATCTAGGACGATACGCGATTAGCTCTCCGCTGTTGGCTATAATTCCGCCACAGCCCGTACTCTTCTAATGCCAGTCCCAAGCCTTGGGACAGGAGGAGGGCGACGCTAATCATCCTAGTTATGACTCATAACACAGCACTGTCAAACACCAACTAACCGTAGTGCTGACTATCCACTTTGAGATGAGGTGGATTTTTGTTGTGACTCACATCAAGTACGATGTCGAGCTCTTGGCGTTATCAATGACTCGAGTCAGATCAGATAACGCACTGTTGCATAACAAAATAATGTCATTCGATAATCCTTATGGTAAATTTCGACAAAGCGATCGAAAACAGTTTCATTTAATGACTGCATTTTTTAGAATTTACTGTTTTTTTGTGTTTATTTTCTGTAGTTTTGTTTCTTTTTACTGTAGACTTTTTGTCTATCAACTGTATTTTCTACTCACTGACTTTTATTTTTTTAAATTTTTTAACTTTTTATTTACTGTTTCTATTCATCTACTGCATTTGTTTAGCTCCATCATTTAATGACGAAGCATCAGTCGATGGTATTGAACATCGTAGCCTATATAAATGACTTGCTCAAGTCCTCTGTACACAGCTGTTCTCCCGGAGTGGTTCTAACCTAAGACACAGCGCCACAAGGCGAGAACTCAACCAATGATCCTCCGGATCCCTAACTGTGAGACCCTGTTCGTCGCACGCTACAGTTCGTCGCATGAGAAGTAGACTGTTCTATGCGCACTTTTGGTGAAACGGAGAAAATCGAAAAAGAAAGTTTAGTGACTTAGAATTTAGTACTGAAAACTCTTTGGTGGGACAAAATAGAGAAAGAATGTTTAGAAAACATTTATGTGGACATCGGCAATTTTAAGCAATCACGACGATTGAAGCCTCTTGCATAAAAAAACATAATTTGAAGGCAACTTTTGGAATTTGTTCAAATAGAACAAAATATTACAGAAATAGCTCTATACAATTAAATCTTATGATGATTCGTCATTACATGGAACATTATAATTATTAGCGAAATGAATTATGACTGTCGCTGTAATTATTTATAAAAGTACATTATATAATAATTCTAGAGAAAAAGCTATTTTTGTAATATCATTTTTAACTGTGATACTTACTATCATTGTATAGGCCCTATATGTGCATTATTTTCGAATTAGTCTCTCCATTTTGTCTCTTTATGTAATATTTTTTTGATTATCCTTCTGTAACGGAACACGCTTACTATTATAATGTTCTGTATGCATGTGCGAATCACAGTGTGCCGTTCAGACCACGTGACCGTAATAGAACAAGATAATCCTGAACCATGTGTATTATAATCAAGAAACATCGTGTTCTGTAATATCCACGTGATAAAATCTCTGGAATATAATTGGTTGTGGTTCACATAGAATATTATAATGCCTATCAGTGGGTAAGAATATGCAAATAGAATAAAATACTTCTGTTCTTTTCACAGCAAAGGCACCATTTCAACAAGCGCCATTTTGCACGCAGATAGAACAAATTACCCTGAATCGGACAGTGTGTCTAACTCCAATGTAAACAAAACTGCAGATAGAACACTATAATTCTCATGCGACGAGTTGGCAAATATTTACATATAAATTATTACAAGTTGGAAAACAGATAGATGGAGTTTCGTTGAGATTCGCACTTGAACTCTTAGGATAGTATACAGACTAGACGCCCTCACAATATATATATATTAGGGTGTCTCTTAGCATATGGTAAAAAAAATAGGTTTTCTATTTCTCTCGCTCTCACCCCTCCAAGTTGTTAGGTTCATAGAAATAAAATTTTATAAAAACTTTCAATAAAATCGGATAATATTTAGAGGTGGCCCTCCAGCCGTGAAGTTTAGAAAAATAATGATACTTAGTACAATGGGAAGTATAATGCTACATGATAATTAATTGCTAGTTGTAGTACTAATAATTTGTATTGCTTATCTAGCAAATTCTCTACTATCTACCTGTATATAGGGTCTATATATATATATATATATATATATATATATATATATATATATATATATATATATATATATATATATATATATATATGGTATATATATATATACCCCACATAATTACGTGTGTTAAAATTAATTACTTTTTTCTCGGAATATGTTGCCATAAAAGTCTTTTCGCTGCAGTCCAGAAATTTACGTCGATGGTCGGAGACAACTTGAAGGAGGAATTCTAGTTGCACAGGTATATATATATACCCCACACCTTCAGGTCAACAAAACACTCCATATTATTATTAGCTATTATTGATTAGTAATGCACAGTCAACTTCTCAATGAGGGCCACGCCTCACTTAGCCCTGACGACTCCAATCCGCTGATGATGCGCAATTTCCCCCAGGATGTTTCCTCTTCATCGCATTCAAACGAATCCATGGCAAGGAAAGTCTGAGGAAGGCCAACTACAATGCTACATGTAGAAGAGTGTTTATCGCGTAGAACTACTCCAGGCCCCGGTGCCCATAATGCAGCAGATTTAACTTTTGGTCGCTTTGGTGGATGTCACTGGCTGATCCGGGGCTGGGTAGTCCATGGTGGCTCACATCAGTCTCTTCATATCCACAGACACTCTGGAATCAAAAAGAGCCAGTCTGACCAGCTCCTCAGAAAAGTACCATAGATGAAGTGCAAGCGTTTTGCTTGTTGTGCTGAAAATGGCTTCATGTGGGTATTTTAGGAGTTCAATCATGAGTCGGAAGTCGTTCAGAGGTGCTTCAACTCCGAATGGGGCAGTAATCCAGGTCTTGAGGTGGATGATAACTGCAAAAGTTGCCAGATCACGAATTCCACTCTTCTCTGAAGCAATCATCTGGAACTGTTCACGAAAGAGCCTGATTTTAATCGCATGTGTAACCTTGGTCATCCATCTGGCACAATGCATGGTGCCTGGCACCTGCAAATGAACACGTCATGCCTCCAACATCGCTTATATAGAAGAACCACAGGGCCAGTAGATGCACCACTTGTCCCTTCGAATGTCGCCGAAACCACTGGCTCTGCCATATGATGGTGACATGCCAAGAAGAGCAGATCTCTTCCAAGCCTCTGCTCTATAATCGTGCAGGCACCAGAAATGCCACCATCATTGTCAGCCTTTGGCAGGACAGTATTTGTGTCAAAGCACAACCCCGCAACACGATCCATACTGCCCCATTCCTCCAAAGACACGATGACGTCAGTGGCTTGGGCCTCGGTAGTTCCGGATCGAAGTTTCGGAACACCGAGTAGCTGCTTCACTCCAGCACCTGATATAAGATATGGAGCACGATTGATATGCTCTGTGGAAGTTAGATCATCCATTAGCTTCCAATTCCAATGTGCTGTCATTTGTCAAAGGTACAGTTACAGTGAACTCTGATATTAGCTTGTTCGACTTGGCGGCACGATGTTTGGCCCTGGCACGATGAATTGCACTCCTGTTGATATTCAAATCAGTAACGTTATGTCCAAGGCTAGAAGCAAATTCACTGACAATGAAGGTGGCACTTCTGGCTGAGACGTAGTTCTGTCGAGTGCTAGACATTATGTTTAACCGTTCTCTCTTTGGGGATGGGCCATCGCCGGAAGCACAAGGATGGCAATCTTCCTTCTCTACTGCAGTACTAGATCATATGATGATGATGATGATGATGATGATGATGATGATGATGATGATGATGATGAAGTGGTAGCCTGCTTCGCTTTTTCTTTAGATTGAAATTGGCAAATTAATAGGACAATCTGTCCCTCTCTTAATGATTCGAACTATGTAGCATTGTAGCATAGTAATAAACAATGGGCCTACATTGCTAAAACTTTGACATCAAAGGGCCACCTCTAAATGTTATCCGATTTCTACCAAATTTTGTGTAAAATTGTTTTTCCATGAACCTAACAACGTGAAAGGGTGAGAGATTAAAAATTTAAACTTTCATTTTTAAGAGACACCCTAATATATATATATATATATATATATATATATATATATATATATATATATATATAATAAGGAAACGACACACAGAATCTAATTCAATTGTCACGTTTCGCTTTCAGAGTTATCCGCTTAGAGACACAGTTGACTCTTTGTGATGCTCTACTTCCTGGATTAATCAGAGAACTATTGATAGCACTGAAGTCCTGCAGTAACACCAAACCAACGATGTACATGACTGTATCAGATACCACATGCTCTACAAGTGTACCAGTAGATACACACAAGGCACTGAGACCCAAAGTATCTGATTCGCTGCACAAGTTCATCGTCTCATCTGCCACGCATCCTTCCAAACACCACAGCCTGTATGTAAAGTGATAAACGTACTGTAACATTATCGTGTGACGTGGTAAAGAAGCTTTAAAATGTCAGCGTAAAGCGGAAAAGGTACTTAAAATACTATTATAGTGTAAAGTGTAAAAGATACTTGTTTAAGATACTGTAAAAATGACAGTGTAAAGTGGTAAAGATACTTTAAAACAACAGCGTAAAAATTCTGTGAAATGATGACACGCATGAGGTGAACTAATACGACACAGACAACGATAACATGCTCCTTGACACCGCAGCAGCCGTTAAATGGCCGACACCAACATCGTCAACATCCCAACCAACGCCATAACGACCTCTCCCATGTCAACCGACTCCATAGTAACCGACTCCATGGTAACGGCGAACGTCACCGGCGACGCCCCGCCCATGACGACCACCCAGATCGTCGTTCTCGGTCTCCTGGCAGCGATCACGAGCGTCGTGACCATCACGGGTAACCTCATCGTCCTCTTCTCTTT
The DNA here is from genome assembly GCA_020284085.1 of Aporrectodea caliginosa. NCBI lineage: Eukaryota > Metazoa > Annelida > Clitellata > Crassiclitellata > Lumbricidae > Aporrectodea > Aporrectodea caliginosa. The sequence continues at coordinate 1,721,966 of JACEVL010000671.1, forward strand.
CATCGTCGAGCGGTCCATCCGCCAGCCGACCAACTACTTCATCGCCTCTCTGGCCGTCAGCGACCTCCTCATCGGAGCCGTCTCCATGCCCTTCTACACCGTCTACCTACTGGCCGGGAAGCACTGGCCCCTCGGGGAGGTCCTCTGCGACCTCTGGCTGTCCGTCGACTACACGCTCTGTCTCAGCTCCATCTACACGGTCTGCTGCATCACGATCGACCGGTTCTGCTCCGTCAAGATCCCGGCCAGGTACCGACATTGGCGGACGGAGCGCAAGGTCCTCGTCATCATCGCCGTCGTCTGGATCCTACCCATCGCGGTCTTCTTCACGACCATCTTCGGCTGGCAGTACTTCGTCGGTCAGCGTAGCGTAGAGGCGGGCAAGTGCTACGTGCAGTACATGGAGTCGAAGGTCTTCAACGCGGTTCTCCAGATCGGGTACTTCTGGGTAACGCTGATCGTCATGTGTATCCTCTATGCGGGCATCTACCGCGTGGCCCTCGAACTCCAGGAGAAGTCGGAAAAGAAGCAGAACAAGGCGGCCAGCCTCCGCTCGAAAGAGTCCGGCGTCCGCCAAAGCACCCGCGACACGGGAACCCGCGGAATGGGACCGAGTAACGGCGACACCACTTGCGTTCCGGTGTCAGTGTGGACCGGGGATGTAGACTTCGGGGCTGCAGAGATGAGGGACCCAGCGTCGGAACAGCGGCGAATGAACGAGAAGGACGCGGAACAGTCTAGTACCGGATTTTCGTCGGACACTGATCCCAGTTCGTCGAAGCCGAGCAGCGACCGAAATTCGGCCGCAAATCGACCGAATCCGACGCTGAAAACGACTCTCCTCATCGTCGAGAAGTACGACATCTCGAGAGCGGCCTCCACGCAGGATCTGATGACGAGAAACCACAAACCTGATGATGTCACCATATCGCGAGCGATATCCGCGCAAAACGTCACACTCTGTTCCCGATTAGACAAACGAGATGACGTCATAGCGATGACGTCAGCGCAGTCACGGTGCGAAGATAGCGTGGCTTGCTCTGCGCTTGGGTTTCCTTGTGATACGACATCAGAAGATTTCCGAGATTTAAATGAAAATAAAGGTCAAATGACGGAGGATATTTGTATTCGGGATACATTGACGGACGCGGTGAGCACGTCGTCAGCTCAAGTGAACCCAGGCGAAGCGTTAAACGTCGAAAGCCTATCTGAGACCCACAAGGATCGATTCAGTCTGTCAGAGGATAGTAAGGGTGGTCTCGACCTCTCCCGATCGTCTTCCCCCGTCTGGGTCTACAGGTCATCCGGGGAGAGGGAATTGGGCTGGGAAGGGTCTGCGGGACACGGGGTATTGACAGACGGCAAGAACGGATCGCCTTGCGATGGGAAGGCCTGTAGAGGCAACGAAGCCTGTGTGGGTTTCAGCAACCATGTCTCGTTGGACTTGGACGTCGAAGGGATGGATATGGGAGGGATGGAGACAGAAACAAGACAACCAGACCATCAAGTCGTTTACTACCACCTGGACCACCACCAGCAACAACAAGGAGCGGACGATAGAAGACCTCGATGTCGAGATACGGACCAGAAAACATTCGACGAACTTCTGCTCGGTTCCCTTGCACGCTGGTATCACCGATGCAGGGACCGTCTCCGGCGGTCCGTAGGCGACACGAAGCCCCACTGCAAGAAGAGCAAGAGGGAGGACCGGGCACGGAAGGCCCTACGGACGATAACGATAATCCTTGGGGCGTTCGTTCTCTGCTGGACCCCGTGGCACATTCTATCGATGACCATGGGGTTCTGTAGTCCCTGTGTTTGGGACGTTCTCTACGACTTCTCCTACTGGCTGTGCTACCTGAACAGCCCCATCAACCCGTTCTGCTATGCCTTCGCCAACCAACAGCTGAAGAAGACCTTCGTGCGAATCGTCCGACTGGACTGGCACAAGGCGTAGCATTCGAAGGATATGGTTGACTGGTATAACCACTGAATTTTCGGGTTTGACTGTATGGCAGACGTTTTACGAATGGGAAATGGTTGGAGTTCTTATATGGCACATCACAAGAAATGAGTGGATGGTTGGATGGAAGGGTGGGTGGGTGGAGGAATGGGAGGGTGGACGGAGGAGTGGATGGATGGATAAATGTTTGGATGGATGGATGGGTAGGTGCTTGGCTTGAATGGGTGGATGAATGGGTGGATGGATGGTTGGGTGGATGGATTAGTGAAATGTGTACAAAACAGTTGAAGAAAGAGAGGACGACGGGTGCGACCGTCTTTGTCTGGAATGCTTTGTGTTGAGTCAGATCCGTCCGTTTCATTCTATCGCTGTGCATGTCTCTCCTTGTCCTTCTATATCCGTCTGTCTTTCTTATAAGTCTGTCTGGATTTCTCTAGTTGTCTGTCTCTCTGCCTATCCATCTGTCTCTGTCCTTTTCTATCTGCCTGCCTGTCTTTCTGTCTTTTTGCGTATTGACGTGTACAACGAGTATCAGTCGAAGCATATATCCATCATATCTCTGCGTGTCTGTCTGTGCACCTGTCTGTGTCTGTCTGTGTCTGTTTGTCTCTTTCTGTCTCTGTCTCTATCAAATGAGTTCCTGCAGCGTTTCCTTTTACTGTTAGCTAGAGGAACTTATTAAGTCGTTCAGAGGAAGGAGGTACATTGTTGAACTGATAGGCTATCTCAAGACATGAGAGTAGTAGGACCCGAGGGAAACACGGAGCAGATTGGGGGTCGTTGTATCCACTAGCTTCAAACGAGGAATAATAACAACACCGTCTTACGAACAGATCCGTCCCCTAGCCAGCTGCTAATCTAATCTAATCTAATCTAATCTAATCTAATCTAATCTAATCTAATCAGTCTACTCTAATGACTTCTTTAGTGCCGTTTCCTAATGCTATAATATGTAATGTAATGTAACAAGACATTTATATAGCGCCACTTCAGAGTCTCACAGAAGCGCTCAATAGCCTATAGTTGTTTAGATTTCTTTGCTTGCAGACGAGTTTTAACTGTGTTGTATATTATGAGTGTTCATTGTGTTAAGGGCGCTATAGGATCCATTAGATTAGATTAGATTAATAAACTTACAGGCTCTGAAAGGCGCTGCAAAAGATTGTCATTGTCAGATACACAATCAAAGACGACTAGGAGGAAGAGGAGGAGGAGGAGAGCACGGATGGAGGAAAATATAGAGACTGGGACTCGGGGAGACAGAGAAACAGCTGTAGGTTACATCCTGCTACAGCTGTAGGTTACATCCTGTGCGCGCGTACCTGGCGGTTGTTTCAGCACCCTAATTGCCGTGGGAGCAATAAAACTGAGCAGCACATTTTCAGAAACATTTATGACTGTAAATAATATTGTAACTAAAGACTACAGTAGGCCTGCTAACTAAATGGCCTACCCTAAGTTAAAGAAAACTTAAGCTGATAATATTATGTATTTCCTACCAAAACTTGGAATTTTGAAACTGCTGCGCGGCATTTTCTAATGATCTGCGCGGCCGCGCACCTCAGAGGAACATTGGCTACAGGTCTGTCAGCGCCCTATCTGTAGCGCCAACAGTTGTTTTGGGATTCAGTCGTGAGTTAGACAGGATTTCATGAATGGGAACATAGAGCAAGATTTCTGACAGACAGAGAGAGACTTGGCTGTATACATGGCAGATAAGGATTTACCCAAAAAGTTACTTGACTATTTCTCACAGGCGCCTCTACAGACTGTAGAGGAGCAGCTCCCATTCTGTACATAAACTCCACCTCTGCAGAGTGAACTGGTCACACGTACAGCTGTGAAGTATGTGCTCGATACACAGAAAACCAGGTGAGCTATGGTTGGACTGGTTTGCAAGCGTTCCTCCTTGCAAGCGGATACTGCATGCTGGTTCAGCGTGTGATTAACTCGTTTCATTGTAGTTTCACTGTAGAAGATGACAGGACAGAATTACTTACGGCTTAAAGCTGTGTGTGCATTTCCTTTTTAACGACTAGCTGGAGCCTGTGTGGTAACAAAGACCATTAGCGTCGCTCTCTTCCTTTAACCAGGCTTGGGGCTGGCACTGTCAGCAAGCGAACAGTGGCGGAGTTAAAGCTGACTAAAATTGAACAATACTAACCAGGCTTTATGGATCTATACTATAATAGTTTATAGACAATGCTGCCAACTGTGCTTTTCATTGGACAACGACCACAGCAGGCGTGCAACAAAGCAGCTTTAATACGTTACGTTGCACCGAACACAGTTTGCGATAATTAATAATTATTCACTGAGACTGAAAGAAAATAAACAAAGGACTGACGTCACATTAATTCTACTACTATAGAAATTACGCCAGTAACATAGGAATCATAGATACCCAAAATAATTCGATTTTTTCTTTAAAAATTGATGTTTTTATTCCCCTGCAAACAAAGCTGTTAAAAAATATTTAACTGCCGTTAGTATATATACCGTTTAAGTTTTTAGTGATGCAATTTACATATTTAAATCGATCAATGTCTCAGAAGAACAAAAGTGAGAGAGAGACACAGAAAGCAAACATAACCCCCCCCACACACACACACCAACACACACACACCAACAGACAGACAGTGATGTAGTCGAGTCCACCTAAGTCGAGTCCGAGTCAAGTCCGAGTCCACCTAAGCCGAGTCCGAGTCGAGTCCGAGTCCAGAGTTGCTCGAGTCCGAGTCCGAGTCCGAGTCACAAAAGATCGAGTCCGAGTCCAAGTCCGAGTCCTTCAACACCAAAATACACTGACACAAGCAATTTACTGGCATAGAAAAATTACAGCACATTAATGCTGAAAGAGTTATTATTATTATTATTATTATTATTATTATTATTATTATTATTATTATTATTATTATTTTTATTATTATTATTATTAATCATCACATCATCATCATCATCATCGTCGTCGTCGTCATCATCATCATCATCATCATCATCAAACTGCCTTTATAACGCGCCGAAACAAAAAGAATCCTGCACAAAAGGAAAGGAAAGTCTAATCATAATAAATCTTAAACAGGGTCTTAACTTAAGGCTATTTTTAAAGAGCGATAATGTAGGCTAATGTAATGTAATTTGTCCTCTACAACTTTTGGTTCGGAACCTCAGCCATAATTTTAATTACAAGAATATATGAAGAATTAGTCCTACTGTTTGAAAAACTGATTTCTAAACAATGAGATTAGACTTGAATGTACATTATTTTAACACTGCTTTATTATTAACACATCGATCTAGAATTCTAGATACATGCTACGGCTCCTAAGATTCTATGCAGAGGGCTGCAAAATTGCCAGATGTTGTATAATTTATATTGTCTGAATCGTTTAATGTCCAATTGCCATTCGGCTAGCCCAGTTGCGCGAATGGGGTATTCCGCTCGCCGCGCTCGGTGAGAAGAGCTAGAAACGGAGCAACTCTCCCTTTGATGGCCTTGATCATCAGCCGCTTGGCGGTTTAAACGGAGCGATTCTACTCCGATTACTTGGGGCAGTGCTGTCCAACCCGCGGCCCGCGGGCCGCATGCGGCCCGCGGGCTGATTCTAAGTGGCCCGCCCGAGGTGGCTAAATATTTGCAATTTCTGTAAAAAATGAAGTAAAAGATAAAGTCACTGGCCTACTTGTATAGCTATTTGTTCGTAACTAGGCTTATTATTTGACAATATGAACACAAAATCCATATCCCAGGACGCATTCATATGATAACTCCATAACTAATTTTAATAGCCTACAGTTAATAATTTTTCAATAAATTTAATCATTGCTTTTGAGTTGACTGGTGCGGCCCTCGGCTTCGAGAAAAACTTCTTCGGTGGCCCGCGGTGTCAAAAAGGTTGGACAGCACTGACTTGGGGGGTATCGGGGTGAAGAATTCTCAGCGGCTGCAAACTCAGAAATTCTGCCAAACGCGCCTCTTGGACGCGTCTGGCGTACTCATTAACTCCGATGTGTGCAGGTACCGAAATATATCGTCTCTGACTGGGTGGGGTATGATCACCCGATGCTCTTTGAACGACAACCTCCACTTATGGCGAACTCGTTGATATCTAATGGGCTCTTTAGTTTAGAGTTTAGATTACCTATTTTGGACGCGTAAGTAGGCAAGTATAAAAGTCGTATTTTATCGCGAGACAAAAAAATTAATTGTGACTCGGAAACCGAGTCATCGAGTCAAATTCGAGTCCAGGGCCTTCGAGTCCGAGTCCAAGTCCGAGTCCTGACCATCCGAGTCCGAGTCCGAGTCCGAGTCCACAAAAAATCGGTCTCGAGTCGGACTCGAGTCCTTTGCCGGACTCGAGTACTACATCACTGCAGACAGACGCCGCTTAATTCAATCTTTTCTGCAGAAGTCACCAAATTGTTACGTCAGCTTCAGCACACGTCACCGAGACCCTAATTAACGTGGATAATGATGCATGGCTTTGGAATGTGTTACGGTTCACTATTCACCAGAGGAGAAAGTCGCTACTTGAACTCTGGCAATGTTTTACTCTGAAAGTATAATTATTCATAGATTGTGTCATATGTCTAATTAACCGAGTGCATTTGTTCTATAAACACAACGCGATACTTGCCTTACCGCAGTGGCGTACGGAGCTTACATATAAATGCCGCCCGGGGCGACGGCCCAAAATGCCGCGCCACGCACTTAATTTGGGAAATTTTGTTCTTTCCTACTTCCGCTAAAATTTCTGATGACCTTTTTTTTTTTGCTTTTCCCCTCTTATACTATCATTGTTTACAGAAGCCGCCCTGTCCTGCGCCCGTCGGCCGCCCCCTCATTACGCCACTGTATGCTATTTAGTGGAATTTTTCTTCCTTTGTCTACTTTTATTACTTTCTCTTATACTTTTTCAATTTTTTCCTGCATTCACTCCTTTCTATTATTTTTCTTCAACCCTATTTTGCCGCCCCTGATTTTTTGCCGCCCCTGCTCAAGTGCCGCCCGGGGCGACTCGCCCCCCTGCCCCCTCGGTACGCCACTGCCTTACCGTCAGAGGTCTGCGCTACAAACAGTCCAATGACTTAGCACTTTACAACGACGTCGACGAGATTGTACCAAAAGCGACTGGGAAACCAATGCAGCTCGTCGTTAGTGTTGAACCATTTATTCCCAACTCATATTCGGACGTACCATACACAGTATCCCAGGAACTACGAGTGACAGAGACTTGATTTTTGTGTCTAAGAGTGAGAGGGTTTTGGGTTAAAAAGTCAAAGAAATTACTTTCAACATTGTAGGACAATCGGGTGACCTTCATTTTGAAGGTCGTTTGACCTGACCTGTAACAATCTGTAAGGCACAATCGTCGCGGTTGTAGAACTAAAACAGTCACAATCAACCTCACATGACCATCATTTGACCTTGTAGTTCAAGGCCACTTGACTTGCTGCAGGTACTTTTGGTGTAGCAGGTACTAAACACTGTTATAATGGCGTTCTTGGTGTCCATTTACACGTAATCGTTTTTAGGGTCGGTCGGGAATCATTTAAGATTTTTGCAGCATTGTACGACCATCGGATAACCTTATAGTTCAAGGTCACTTGACCTGTTATGGTTAACCTTTGGTTTTGCAGAAACTACAGATGCTAGAATGGTGTGTTCTTGGTGTATATTTCATGTTTTTAACGGAATTAAGAGATTTAGGCAAAATTGTACTACCACCAGATGACCTTGTAGTTCACGCAATGTACTCATGATAAACGCTACAAACCTTTAATCTTTGACATAAATAAAATACAGCCCGTAAAAACAAAGTTTTTTACTATATCCATCTACTATCCTATAATGCGTCTTATGAAGCAGTTACCTCTACAAATATATAGTCCGCGTTCATTTTACGTCATAGCGTGCGTTTAATCAGGCAGCGCGCCCGTTTTTGTTGCGGCCAATGGCAACGCTGCGTATCGGAAAAGTTGAGTCCCCGATTCGAAAAGTTTAGTCCCCGATTCTATAAGCTTGCCTTTTTGGGGGAGCTGAAATTTTTATAGAATGAAGTGTCTGCGAGGGCGAGTCTATCTGCCAAGTTTCAGGACGATTGAATGATTGTAAGTGATCGAATTAGTCGTCGCAAGATTTGACTTTTTAGCCTGTGGCTCAAACAAACAAACAAACAAACAAGATTTCCGTAAGTTAAACTAGATGGATAAAAAGATATGCTGCTATGACAAGTGTTTCACTCCCAACTACAAGCACATTTTATACACTACATACTTTCTTTCTTCCTCAAGCAAACACTCACAATTATTGTCAAAAATACAGCAGTTTAAAACATACTGCAAAATCACCGCATATTTACTTATTTATGCAAAAATACATGTCGTTTGCACTTTGCACCTCGCAGTTATGCTGGCCTTGATAACAACTTTGGCCAATTGATTTCTTGACAAGTTTTGTGTATTCCCAAAAGATTTCAACACTGCTTTACATTGTCTCAGATTCTTACATGTATTTATACATTACTTTGACTGTGTTTTAAGTTTCTTAATAATAACAAGCAATATGACAAAATGGAAGACTCCAAACAACCCAGACAAAACAAAATGTGACAATGCATGTGTTCAAGTAACTTTATTCATTCCTAAAAACCTTACACTGATTTCTACTGATCATTCTTATTCTATGATGCGGTATGGCCCATTATAACAGGATTGTTTGGAAAATTGATAAAAATTCTCTCGTCAAATTCTGCTAACCAAAAACCATGATTTTAGTTCGTTCGACGACCTCTGCCGGTTCCCTCAGACTTTTGTCGAGGTCTCTGGCCGCTTAGAACGCGAAAAGAATCAGAAAAGCCATCATGAGACAGAACAATCCCATGGCCTCTGAGAGGGCAAAACCCAGAATGGCGTACGAGAACAACTGCTGCTTGAGTGACGGATTGCGGGCATAACCGATAACCAAGCTACCAAAAACACTTCCGATACCGGCTCCTGTAACGAGAAATATCCGAATGTTACAATTCAACAACAGCAGGACTAGAACACATGAAAACGAGCAATATACATCGAAAGGATAAATTTAAATAGTCCTACTTCTCGATTCTTTGCTCTCCTTTCATTCTGTCTCTCTGCCCATCAATCCCAGTCTGATATAATGTAATGTAAAAAGAAAATTTACATAGCGTCCCTTCAAGATATCTACTCTGCGTTAGGCTATATGATGTTGAATGTCATTACGAACGAATATATTGCATCAGCATATTCCTAGGACTCCAGTTGATAATACTATACAGAATTCCACAAATTCTATTTAAGCATTTCACTGTCTTTACAAGATAAAGTAAATACCTTATAATAGGACAAAATAATTGTGAAACACTCTGGGAGATCTACACATTACTAAAATGGCAGGAATACCCTGTATCTGGGAAAACTAACTCACCTGGGATATTTCTACGATGTTAAAAGTCAGTATGTCCCAGGTTTCGGATATTCACCAATCCAAAAAAATTGAAAGTTTTAACAAAGTCAGAATTTCTTATGGTTGGGGTGGCTTACCAGATCCCGCAACTCCAACCGTGGCCGCTCCTGCACCGATGTACTTGGCTGCCTGATCAATGTCGCTCAACCGAACCGACGTCTGGAGCTGCCGTAGCTGCTGCAGACTGGGAAGAGAAACGACGGACTGACTGGAAGCCAGTGGCGAAGAGGTCTTCACAGACAACTAGAAGAAAAACACTCAGAAAAGTTAACTATAAGGTCCAATGCAGAGTGCATGCTTTCCGAAGAAGTTAAAGGCACTATAAATCTGACATTATATTACATATGCCCGATCAGCAGGCCCGCATTAAAGGGGGGTGCTAAGGGTGTTGAAGCACCTGGGCCCGCAGTGTTGAGGGGCCGCATTTTATGTATGTGAGTGGTGGACTGGTGGTTGTCAGAGCCCCGGGGCCTTTGGAAGTAATCACAGCATCGGGCCCGCAATAGCCTTATTGCGGCCCTGCCAATCAGAGTATGAGTGGGGCAAGCCAAGGCCCAACAGGTAGCCCCACCATAAACTGGTTAGGGTTGCCTACTAAACTTGACAAGGTAAAAACACTCGTAAGAAACTGGGGAATAATACAAAAGGTGGGTGATACAAGACAATATTTCTGCTTAAAAATCCCAGAGCAGGGTAACATTCGTGAAGTCATGTGGTGCCTTGGTTCACCTAAACAACATTTTGGAGAAGCATCAGAATATCGTAATTCACATTGGATACAATTTATGTTGGGGCAAAAGTAAAAATTTCTCAAACTCAGTGAAAAACGAAAAAAATGTATAGACAATGAACAGAAAATAACGAAATAAATAATGAATAAAGGAAGACAAAAAACAAAATGCAATAAAATCTAGAAAGAAACCTGGTCTTGGTTGGTCCACACACTGGTTCCAAGCGACCTCAGAAGACTGTGACCACTCGTCTACAAAACCAAAAACAGCCATCATTGTTTACCACAAATATAAATTTTATACATGTTTAATAATTCTGAATGTTCTGATACTGATATGTACTCATTACCTATTTAACACAGTAACAGTCAACACCCTGTTTAAAACCTTAACGCTGAGCAACATAAGTCTGGCCAAAATCTAATAGCTTCACTGTGATCATCATAACCGTCATCATAATCATTACCACCATCATCGCTGTTAAGAAAATCAGTCACAGACATCACCGGAATCACTCCAAGCAACAGACTGGTGTTACATAATTTATCTGAAACGAAGCAAACTGGACAACACAGTGAGACGACCCCGTGTCACTGTTAAAAGAAAATGTGTAAAAACGCTGCATTTCAAGTGTTCCAGATTGGAACAAACCATCGCATATGAAATAAGTTCCTGGAATTATCATAAATTTGGTCAACTGCTTAAAACTCAATCAAAAGATCTTTATGTTATAATTAAAAATATATTTATTTCATCATTAAAAGCATTGACAATGAACATTTTACCATAGTTCTGCAGGTCCTAGACGCTGCCGACACAAGAGCTACTGAGGAATACATGTTGGCTTCTGTGACCTTTTCGTTGACCTGCTGACCTTACACTAACCAGTGACCTCTGCTGACCTGTTTGGGAAAAATAATCAATAAGCACAGTTAACAGACGTAATCGGAAAATTTAAAACTCTTAAATCATGTAGAGTATAAGCAGTTCAGAATAATTTCCAGAAGTCAAACGCGTTCTTAAAAACATTTTCAGCTATCTCCAATCGAATTTAACACCTCTTTATTATATATGGACAGTTTGCGAAACGTGTCTGCCTTTAATAATCTATTGAAACTACAAAAAGGACGATCCTAATAAGAACCACTTAGTCCTGGGTCATTCTCTCGACCCACTAACCCTCCCTGTCATGCCGAAAAGACCATCCGGCAAACTTTATATCACAAAACTCAGGCGATAGTCATCAACTCAAAACGCCCTTGACAAACTACCATAGCAAATAATTTGTCCTAAGCTAAACTGATTTAAAAAATTGTTTATTTGATTGGAAAAACTGACAAACCTAAAACGCTGCTATGACCTCGACGAAGCGCAGCCTTGACGAGTAGCGCTACATGAAAGAAGTATCTATGCCAAGCGGATTCCGCAAAATTCAGTGAAGCTTTCATACTCGTCATCTGGCGCTATGCTTTGCAATGAATTTTTGCAAAGAAGTAAGAACATTGTGATAAAAAAACACTATAATGTTTAAATAATTAGTCATAACATTGTGATACCTTTAAATTGTTATTTAGTATATGAAATAGGTTTCAATAAATTTCAATTATTCGATTTGGAAAAAGTGTTTTATCAGTCGGCCGCTAGGTGAAATAATAATGAATAATAAATTAATTAATTAATAAATTATTATTATTAGTAGGCCCTATTGTACTTGTTATCATAGTTGTTGTTGTTGTTGTTTTCACTGTGTTGTTGCTGCAGTTGTGGTTTTGTTTTACCTGAGGTGCATAATGATTCTTCAGGATTTCAAAACTCAACGATAGCGTTGTTCTGGTAGGCCTAGTCTTCGTTGATGTCGTTCTTGGTGCCAAAACTGCTGCGAAAAACAATTGCGATGAAGCGATGGATGGGCAAAAAGGCGCTGTCAGAAAAATGTAGTTTCTCTATTGTCTTCATTTATTTGGCAGTTTCAAAGACCAAGACAGTAAGACACAAAGCTTTAGGTGGCCCGGGGGGCCCGTGGCGCTTTGGATAACAGCTGGCACAGAGACCGAGAGGTACCGAGTTCGAGCCCCCGTTGGGCGGATTTGCTTTGTAGGCTGCTATTAGCGCCGTTGTATTACATGGCTGTCTGTTCTGTTAGTAGTTAAGATTTCAATTGCATAACATGTAAATGTACAGCGCAGTGCGTTTGTCAGGCGCTTAATAAAGAAAAGATTATTATTATTAATAGCAGCGTAGGCCTACTTGCCCGTGTTACTTCCAGCAGCTATTTTAGCGGCGCACCCGAAGCCGAGGGCCCGAGGCAGCTCCGGGAGTCTGGGACGATAAGACTATGCCAGAGTGTCGTTGCAGGAACGTCCCAGGTCAGACATTTCCGCTCTCCCTCGGAATAAGGGTGACGCCGTCTGGAACGTTACCCGTCGAACCTGACTTGAGCGGCTGGGCTGGCTGCTTCTCTCGCAGGAAAACCGGTCTTGATGAGGCCACGGCAAATGATGTCATTTATGAGCGCGTGTCTGTCTCTCCAAATGTGTCACAGATGACATGAAAGGCTGTATCAGCCACCGACTGTGACCAATGCAACAGAGGTATTCGTGTTGGACACAAAGATCATCATCATCATCGTCGTCGTCATCGTCGTCGTCGTCTCATCATCATCATCATCATCATCGTCATCGTCATCGTCATCGTCATAGTCGTCGTCGTCGTCGTCGTCGTCATCGTCATCGCCATCGCCATCGCCATCGTCATCGTCATCGTCATCGTCATCGTCATCGTCATCGTCATCATCATCATCATCATCATCATCATCATCATCATCATCATCATCATCATCATCAAAACTGTATAACTGCTATGAAGACGCTGTCTCTTTGTGTTAATTATAACACTTCAGGGTGAATGTAGGCTACATTATGTACGCGATGAAACCCATTTAGAGATTTAAAATGTCAGAGGCAGCATGCAGACTCTCAGGTTCGACTGTAATTGCAGACGACGAATTCTAAGTTAACAAGAGATAGACGAACGCATCACACGCCATCTTTGCTTTGCTGTCTCGATGTCCGTACACGACACGTGTTCTTTTCACTCAATAATACTCTGCCAGGTCTGCCTACCTGGAGATGGCACGTGCCACGAGCAATGACAGGCTTTTAACTGGGTAACACATACATACATTTATAGATATAAAAATTATATATAAGCTTATATAAATATATATATATGTATATATCATAGTCTAGAATAAACTATTACTGTATGGTCTAGTTTAGTAATAGTAGAATATAATTATGGTATGGTTAGGTACGGCACATTGCGATGATCTTAGCCTACAGTGTTAGAGAAATCAGAGTTTCTTGTTCTGCACTTGGGTTAGGCATTTATATAACGCCTTTTGTTTCAAGTGGACAATAAAGTAACAGTTACATCTTTAATAAAAATTTAAGTATTAGCATTAGCTGTAGTAATACTAGGCTAATAACAACGATGATTGTGAATGGCTCGCTAATCGTGGCTCACATTCCTTTACTGGCTGGGTTTAAATATAAAAATCGGTTTTCATGGATGCCAGTTTTAGGGTCGAATTATGGTGTTCTGCATCTCTCAATTGCATTTTCCTTTGTTACAGACACAGTCCCAGTTGTGTAATCAGGAAACAGTGCTGGTCACCCATTCCTGACCCTGGAAACCAATGAAGCAAACTTCTAGTAGCGATTTCCGTTGTAGGACCAGAGGTGCAAAAAACCAAACTTTTTCAAAATGAAAAGTTGGTTTTTTGGTTGTTTTTTTTTTGTTTTGGTTTTTTGGTTTTTTGTTTTTGAGATTTTCCTATTTCGGATCATAAAACTCATAAAAATGGCATAATACCGTTCAAATTAATCAGATGCATATAAATGAAATTAACTAGAACAGTAGAACCGTAGAATGTCATAAAACGAAGTTAACAAAGACCATACAACAATTGCCAAGAGAGTTGAAGAGACGACATTTTTGGCATTTATAATTTTCAAATTTGTAAAAAACCAAAATTTCTGTTTTTTTTACAAACCAAAAAACCAAAAACCAAAAAACCAAGCCTTTAACAGCCCTGTGTAGGACCTCTAGTTTATCGTGATCGCGATGAGGGTTTTAAACGTCTTCGCATATATTATGTGGTAGACCACTCTACATTGTACTTCATGTTGAAAATTTTCTGGTGCTATTATGCTATAAGCTTATATAATGTCGCTCACTCGCCTTAGAAGATTTCTCGCCATGTAGGCAATAGGCATACAATGCCATAATAAAACCTTGATAAAAATACTCGTTTCAAAATATTCAGAAGTAAATTATCCGTACTTCTGTTAAACTATTGTTAATAATGTAGTAACTCTTTATAGCATTTGGGCCGACAGTGTAATTCATCCTAGATGTAGCTTGTTAATGACGCTGCTATATTACTTGTTCTAATTACACCGGAACGGCACCGGGACAAACAGATGAGTTTGGCTATTGCGGACTTGATGTGATCATGTGATGTAATTAGCAACTTCTATTGCGCCGGTGTCTAATGCACAAGGCATCAACCGATGGCACCGATGTAGCGTCGGTGAATAAACTGGTCTCCCTTACGTGGCTTTTGTGGGCGCTGACAAGTTTTCGAAGATTTACAGTGCATTACTATTACTTTGCGAAGGTTATAGGACAAACAGTATCAACAGAACTTAACGAGAAGCATGGTGCTTTCCACAGAGACACTAAAATATTCGTGAAGTTGGGGGGTGGCGGGGCAGAAATTCATCAGACATTTCCATAGAAGCACTTCTATTTCAACTTATTTATCAGTAACTGGAGTGCAACAAATTTACACAAGTGAATGGAAATGACTTAATAATCTGGAACAGTCAGTTCGAAATACCGCCGGACTTTTTTTGGACGCATGGTTCCAGCGTTTTCGCTTCACGATAATTCTGTCACTGAGTTACTGTCATCTTTAGAAACCTTTAGAATAGCGCAATATCACGTAGTCACGAGATCATCGGTAACGCCGCATTACAACGACGTCATTATGACGTTTAAAACGACTTCGCGTCTGTTTCAGTCAGTTTTGCGCGGTTACATCCGACAAGAATGTCGAAATTTTGTTTCTCTGTAACAATTCTTTGATAGCTATTCTTCAATAGCCTACATGATTCTGTTCTGGCGTACAGTGAGACATTTCGGGAGGTATGTAAAATTCGGCCGTCTTTCCCGTGGAAAGCCTCTTGGGTTTTAAGAGAAGACTCATTCCGGGCCGATCCCCGCGAGAGGAAAAGAATACAATTCCCGTGGATTCCTTCGAAGCAAGAAGTAAGATGGCGGTCCAATGTATTCACATTGTGATTTCGTCAAAGATTCGAAGGTCCCATTTCATCTAAGCTGTTCCATCAACTGGTGCAACCCAATCCGTCCAAATAAAACACTCTTCTATCCGAACATTTATATAACGCCACAATTTCTCTTCCACGTTGCCACTCCGAATGTAGAATGTGCCACTGATTGAAGACGGACCTCTACTGAACGGGAAATTGCTTCTGAATCATCCTCACAACGTCGCAGAATCCCGGACAGCCATCTGGCGTTATCTCAGAACCGGAGAGAGAGAGAGAGATTCGGAATCCATGAATTACGTCAGAAGCACTGTCGACAAACCCCAGACTACGGATCCCTCTCACAACCGGATATGACGTCACAACCGGAACTGCGTCACAATTGCCGGCCACCCGACACAACCAATCCTAGAGTAGAACGGACGTAGTAAGCCTAGGATTGATCCGACGTACCCCCGGGGCAAAGCTCGCAGACCCCTGCGGCAGAACTCAGCTCGAGTACTTGCACTTCCGCCCGGCCTTGAAGGACATTCCCGTGGTGGAGGACGCAGCCTGGTTGGCTCCTCTGGTATCAGCCGTGCTGCTCTCGTCCATGTACACGGATACTCCCTCGGCGCTGTTGGACGATTCCTCGGGGGTACGCGACACCTCGGCCATGTCGGCGCCCTGCTCAGACCCGGTGGCGCCGGCTGGGCCTCCGCCGCCGCTTGTGGCGCCGGCGTGGTGCGGCTTGTTCTTGGCGTGGAATGGCTGGAAGGAGAAGCGCCGGTTCGTCTGCTTTCGTCCGCCGCGGCGCTTCGATATGTGTGGATTGTCCTGACGCATTGTCTTCGTCTTGTAGATCTGGAGTTGGGTGTAGAGACGCTTCAACTCGTTCTGCATCAATGAACAGCAGCTTATCAGTAGCAGCAGCAGTGTAATACATACATGTAGCACCATCATTGGAACAAGTTGCGTCTGTAAGACTGTGACAACTTGCTTACTCAGAATAAACGAATATTGATTGATTGATTGATTGATTGATTGATTGATTGATTGATTGATTGATTGATTGATGATGATGATAATGATCATCATCATCATCATCATCATCATCATCATCATCATCATCATCATCATCATCATCATCATCATCATCACCTTCATCTTTATCTCATCATCTTCATGAATTTCATACAATATCATTATCGTTATCATCATCATTACAAACAACAACAACAACATCATCATCATAATCATCATCATCATCACATCATGATCAAGGTCACAGTTGAAGTGAATGTCATCACCGTAATCACCATGATCATCACATTATCAAGTCTCTAAAATTCGATTTCTTGATCCACCCACCCACGCATCCATCTATCCGCCAATCCATCCACCCGTCCACCCAAAGCCCAACCCACCCACCCAGTATCAAGCCCTAAATTCGATTTATTGAAAGCCCACCCACCCACCCATTGTTCTATTGGTAGAAGTAGTAGTAGTTTCAGTTTATTGACACTGTATGATAACAAAGATCATTAGCGTCGCCCTCCTCCTTTATCCAGGCTTGGGACTGGCACTGTCTATTTTATTCTCTTGGTCTATTGTTACCCTTATGTCGTCTGCGTTCATCTCCGATAGATTGATCTCTTCGACGTCGACTTCTCCGTTCGATCCGATGTTGTTCAGCTTGACGATCTCCGACGGAGTGGCTGGGGCGGCAGGAAGACCTCGAAGGCTGTCCTGGCAGCCCTCGACGACCGACGACGAATACGTCCTTGACCTCAGACTTCCGTCGTCCGTTGGCGGACGGTACGAGTACCACAGCTGCTTAATGACATATAGAACATTCGGCTGAGGCACTCAGAGGGCTTTTCA
This sequence comes from Aporrectodea caliginosa, assembly GCA_020284085.1. Taxonomy (NCBI): domain Eukaryota; kingdom Metazoa; phylum Annelida; class Clitellata; order Crassiclitellata; family Lumbricidae; genus Aporrectodea; species Aporrectodea caliginosa. Next base: position 1,739,363 of record JACEVL010000671.1, read on the forward strand.
GGTTTTTTGTACAACATCTTCTGGAATTGAAGCATAAGTATAGGTATAGGGGTTTATCAAAGGTATGGTTAGGTAGTAGTAGTAGTTTCAGTTTAACGACACTGTGTGGTAATAAAGACCATTAGCGTCGCCCTCCTCCTTTATTCAGGCTTGGGACTGGCACTGTCAAAGAACAAACAGTGGCGGAGTTGTATGGTAAGGAAAGGAAAGGCAAATATAATGTAAGATACTGAAAAGTAAAAAAGGTATGGTAAGAAAAAATAAACCAAGGCAACCAATGGCAAGGTTAATGCACTGCACTTAATGTTTTGTGTATACTTTATCCGGAAGGTTTCGTGTAATGCAATGTAGGAATTGTAGCATTCATTTAGCGCTGTTTTATCGTCCTGCATTGTATCGTAATGTAGGACGGCTGGTGTGATGATGATGATGGGTCTGGTTGTGGTTCATACCTTTGGTCCTAGGACGAGCAGAAGCATCCCAGATGCAGTCAGTTGGCATCGGATGAAGTACATCAGGTACAGGTAGTCCGGATGAATCGACATCCACAGGCAGTGTCTATATATCAGCAACAGCATCAGCAGCAACATCAGCTCAGACATAGCAATTGCATCTCAGTATAGTATAATAATATATATGGTAAGCAACACCAAGACCGACAGGTCCGACAGACAGGCGGGCAGGCAGACACACACAGGCAGACAGACAGGTCACAGGCAGACAGACAGTACAGACAGACAAACACTGTCAGACAGACAGGCAGGCAGACAGACAGACACTGTCAGACAGGCAGGCAGGATATGGTACGACAGCAGGAAGGCTGGTAGGCAGGCAGGCAGACAGACAGGCAGACAGGCAGAAGTTAGACAGACAGATAAGCATAGACAGACAGACAGACAGACAAGACAGACAGATGGATAAACATATAGACAAACGAGCTGAGAGATAGATAGACGGACAGACAGACAGACAGATAGACAGACAGACAGAGACGGACATACAGACAGACATGCAGACGGACCTGGCGATGTAGAAGAAGATGGAGACGAAAGCTTCGTTGATGATGGCCCACGTGATGAACCGAACCTCTCTGTAATCGGACGGAGCAGATCGGGCGCAATAGCATTCGTAGATTCCGACGCTCAGAAAGACCAACTCAGCTGCAATGCACACACAATACACACAATAGGACAATAGGACACAAAACAATAGAAAACATAATGCCACACAATACAATTGCATCAGCTACTGTAGGTCTATACTGTACTGCACTATCTGCGTCTACCTGCTCATCCTCCTGCTTCTTCTCCTCCTCCTCCTCCTCCTCTTCCTCCTCCTCTTCTTCTTCCTCCTCTCCTCCTTCTCTTCCTATTCCTCCTCTTCCTCCTCCTCTTCTTCTTCCTCCTCTCCTCCTTCTCTTCCTATTCCTCCTCTTCCTCCTCCTCCTCTTCCTCCTCTCCTCCTTCTCTTCCTATTCCTTCTCTTCCTCCTCCTCCTCCTCTTCCTCCTCCTCCTCCTTCTCCTCTTCTTCCTCCTCTCCTCCTTCTCTTCCTCCTCTTCCTTCTCTTCCTCCTCCTCCGCCTCCTCCTCCTCCTCTTCCTCCTCCTCTTCCTCTTCCTCCTTCTCCTCTTCCTATTCCTCTTATCCTTCAGTCTTCTGCATGCTAACAGGTAGGTCCAGGAAACCGCATAATATAATAAACCGCAGAATACAGTAAAACACATTCCTACACAACTTAATACGTTACGACGCAAACATTTCATTACAACGAAACAATGTCACAATACATAGCCCTTGGTATGGTATGGTAAGACAGAATCGTTCGAGTGGTTGGTACCTGTTTCGGCCGCATAGTCCCACCAGCGCGACTGGCAGACCATGTATTGCAGATGGTTGGGACCTGTGACGCCGGTTTCGAGCAGGGTGCCAGTCTTGCTGAGGTTGTCATAGGTAACGGCTGTCCAGGCAACCATGTATCCAATGACGACGACGACGACGGCGCTGAGGTATTTGATGAGGTCCTTGTCTCTCATCTGGACGCGATGCGCCTTCCGCGATTGGAACTCAGTCAGCACTCTGGACAGTAGATCCATGTGCCATCATCAATACATCAGCAGCAACAACATTGATCCATCAAAGATCAGTATCATCGAACAATTCATTCAATCCTCTGATCATCACCTCTGTAGAAGTAGTAGTGGTAGTGGTAGTGGTAGTAGTAGTAGTAGTGGTAGTAGTAGTGGTAGTGGTAGTAGTAGTAGTAGTAGTAGTAGTAGTAGTAGTAGTAGTAGTAGTAGTAGTAGTATAGTACAAGAAGAAGAGGTAGTAGTAGTGGAAGTGGAAGTGGTAGTGGTACTGTGGTAGTGGTAGTAGTAGTATAGTACAAGAAGAAGAGGTAGTAGTAGTGGAAGTGGAAGTGGTAGTGGTTGTGGTAGTAGTAGTAGTAGTGGTAGTAGTAGTGGTAGTGGTAGTAGTAGTAGTAGTAGTAGTAGTAGTAGTAGTAGTAGTAGTAGTAGTAGTAGTATAGTACAAGAAGAAGAGGTAGTAGTAGTGGAAGTGGAAGTGGTAGTGGTACTGGTAGTGGTAGTAGTAGTATGAGTACAAGAAGAAGAGGTAGTAGTAGTGGAAGTGGAAGTGGTAGTGGTTGTGGTAGTAGTAGTAGTAGTGGTAGTAGTAGTGGTAGTGGTAGTAGTAGTAGTAGGAGTAGTAGTAGTAGTAGTAGTAGTAGTAGTACAAGAAGAAGTAGTAGTAGTAGTGGAAGTGGAAGTGGTAGTGGTACTGTGGTAGTGGTAGTAGTAGTATAGTACAAGAGAGAAGAGGTAGTAGTAGTGGAAGTGGAAGTGGTAGTGGTTGTGGTAGTAGTAGTAGTAGTGGTGGTAGTAGTAAGTGGTAGTGGTAGTAGTAGTAGTAGTAGTAGTAGTAGTAGTAGTAGTAGTAGTATAGTACAAGAAGAAGGGGTAGTAGTAGTGGAAGTGGAAGTGGTAGTGGTGCTGTGGTGGTGGTAGTAGTAGTATAGTACAAGAAGAGAAGAGGTAGTAGTAGTGGAGTAGTGGTAGTGGTTGTGGTAGTAGTAGTAGTAGTGGTAGTAGTAGTGGTGGTAGTGGTAGTAGTAGTAGTAGTAGTAGTAGTAGTAGTAGTAGTAGTAGTAGTAGTACAAGAAGAAGAGGTAGTAGTAGTGGAAGTGGAAGTGGTAGTGGTACTGTGGTAGTGGTAGTAGTAGTATAGTACAAGAAGAAGAGGTAGTAGTAGTGGAAGTGGAAGTGGTAGTGGTTGTGGTAGTGGTAGTAGTAGTAGTATAGTACAAGAAGAAGAGGTAGTAGTGGTAGTGGAAGTGGAAGTGGTAGTGGTTGTGGTAGTGGTAGTAGTAGTATAGTACAAGAAGAAGAGGTAGTAGTAGTGGAGTGGAAGTGGTAGTGGTTGTGGTAGTGGTAGTAGTAGTATAGTACAAGAAGAAGAGGTAGTAGTAGTGGAAGTGGAAGTGGTAGTGGTTGTGGTAGTGGTAGTAGTAGTAGTATAGTACAAGAAGAAGAGGTAGTAGTAGTGGAAGTGGAAGTGGTAGTGGTTGTGGTAGTGGTAGTAGTAGTATAGTACAAGAAGAAGAGGTAGTAGTAGTGGAAGTGGAAGTGGTAGTGGTTGTGGTAGTAGTAGTAGTATAGTACAAGAAGAAGAGGTAGTAGTAGTGGAAGTGGAGTGGAAGTGGTAGTGGTTGTGGTAGTGGTAGTAAGTATAGTACAAGAAGAAGAGGTAGTAGTAGTGGAAGTGGAAGTGGTAGTGGTTGTGGTAGTGGTAGTAGTAGTATAGTACAAGAAGAAGAGGTAGTAGTAGTGGAAGTGGAAGTGGTAGTGGTTGTGGTAGTGGTAGTAGTAGTATAGTACAAGAAGAAGAGGTAGTAGTAGTGGAAGTGGAAGTGGTAGTGGTGGTGGTGGGGTGGTGGTGGTGGTGGTGGTGGTGGTAGTGGTAGTGGTAGTAGTAGTAGTAGTATAGTACAAGAAGAAGAGGTATAGTAGTAGTGGAAGTGGAAGTGGTTGTGGTAGTGGTAGTAGTAGTATAGTACAAGAAGAAGAGGTAGTAGTAGTGGTAGTGGTGGTGGTGGTGGTGGTGGTGGTAGTGGTAGTGGTAGTGGTAGTGGTAGTGGTAGTGGTAGTGGTGGTAGTAGTAGTAGTAGTAGTAGTAGTAGTAGTAGCAGTAACAGTAGGTCAGTATTTTTCAGTGTTTAACGACACCCTATGGGCCGTTGACTTCGAACTCCTTCTCTAGAGGAGAGAAATTAATGATCAAATAATGGAAAGAAAGTTAGGGCTATAATAATTTATAGCGTCTGAGACAGTGAGTTAGAGGTGTCTAAACAGCCAAATAATTATTAATTGTAGAGCCAGATTGTCTGTATTATGATTATCGTAAATGATGATGATGATGATGATGACGATAGCGCATTGGATAACACACTGGCTGAGAGCGAGAGGTACCGAGTTCGAGTCCCGTAGGGCTGACATGCTTTGTAGGCTGCTATTAGCGCGCCGTGTATTGCAGGCTGTCTGTTCTGTTAGTAGTTAAGATTTATATCTTCTGTCATTTGCGTTCTTGTGAATTGTTTCAATTGCATAACTGTACACTGTAACCGGTTGCGGTTTGTCAATCGGATTGTTTCAATAAACGAAAATATTATTATATCATCATCATCATCATCATCATCATCATCATCATCATCATCATCATCATCATCATCATCATCATCATCATCATCATCATCATCATCATCATCATCATCATCCTCCTCATCATCATCATCATCATCATTTGGTCATATAATATATGTAAGTGTACGGTTGGGTGGCCCTGAGGTGTGGGTGATCTACGTCATGGGTCATGGGCCCACGTGGTGGGTGGTCTACGTTGTGGGTGGGTGGGGCGTGGGGGAAGTGGATATGCCAACCTGTAGATCCGTAGAATGAGAGCCCCGTAGACGACGCTGAAGCCGAGTTCTCGCAGCCACGGAACGAGGAAGCACGTGACCTCCGTCGGTTCAAAGTACTGGACGACAACCTAACAAACACCAACATTGATCAATGGGCCTCTTCAAGCGACGGCGCTATATAAATCGATGTAACACAATCAGTCCCTTTACCATCCTCTGCCCCTCTCTACCCTACTCAACCCTCCGCCAACACCGACTCTACCCTACTCAAAATGCCCTACCGTTCACTGGCTCACTCTGTTTTACTCGCCTCAAATACTCGTCTTATGTTAAACCTACCATACTTCAACCTAAGCTACCATACTATTGGCTAAGCCTCTCTTTCTACCCTAAGATTTTCATTCCCCAGTTTGTGCCCGCCCTTCGCTTCCCCATCATCTTACAATAAGTGACCAAGCCTATCAGACAGTTACAAGTCCAACATTGAGTATATATATATATATAGTATATTTAGTATTATTAGTATTAGCACTAGTACTATATATATATATATATATATAATATTAGTACTAGTACTAGTATATATATATATATATATATATAGTACTAGTACTAATAATACTAAATAACTAATATACGGTACTAATAATATACTAAGTATGATGAGTTGAGAATAACGAGTAGCTAGCCTATAGGTTTTATAGCAAGAAATGAAGAGCTAATGTACGATTAGTACAGTATTATAATATTATATAATATAAATATATATAAGCTTGTGTATATATAGTATATATACTGTATATATACTGATAATAATATACATATTATTTATTTGTTGGTGTCCAACCGTGGAGTGTATGAGTATGTTTCCAGCAATAGCTGCCTCAACTAAGCACCAGAGACAAGCCCTTCGAATCTGGAACAGAAATTCAAACACTCAATTTAACATTAAAATCATTGCCAATCAATCACAGATTAATTCAGTGCTCAATCACTCAGGACCACACTCATCATAATCATCGAATAACAAACAAATGGACATTAACTAACCATCCATCCATTTATTCATTCACTCATTCAGTAATAAGTAACACGATTTAACCATGATGATGACCATCGTCAACAACAATTATAACAAAATCGTCATTGTCACCAACTCTTTTCTTTCTTAGTTGTGACCTACCTCAAGAACTTTCCTTATCTCTACATATAAATTGCTCAACGTCTTCTAACTGTTTAAGAATTAAATTGACACAGTTCTTTGAATGTTTCTCCTTTCTTCAAACACAGTTATTTCAAACGTACACTTAATATCAAAGTTCTTATCAATTACCACTCAACGGTAACTTCTAACATACAGCTCTCTACTGCATTAAACCAACTACTACACTGTATAGTTCAAATTCACTGTCATCAGCAGTTTCTAAGTTTGGCGCGCTAACTGCACGTGTAGAGAATCTATCGTCAGCCAAAGTTTAGGCTACTTTAGGCCAAGCGCCCACGAGCCGACAGCGCAACTAAGGCCTAAGACTAAAACGCTTAACAATCGATACACATTATATATATATATATATCAACCTAAGGAACACCTGTGCTCATTATATATGCAAAACATTAGTTCACATTACCTCCTTCCCTTTCTTTGGATTGAGCAAATTAAACTTAAAAATTTGCGAAATCATCAGGTACTAAATTATGCAATAAACTTAATACTATATAATACAGTAAAATAAACAATCTTATAATCTAGATAAACAATCTGCTACAACATTTAATCGTCCTTTCTTATAATTAACTTCTACATCAAAAGTTTGCAGTGCTAAAGCCCAACGCACCAGTTTAGCAGACTTAGACATAGATTCAGTCAGATAAGTTAAAGGATTGTGATCTGTAAAGATGTGAACTTTAGATCCAATGATTATCTCTTTTAACTTATTTAGAGCCCAAACAATAGCATAGGCTTCTTTCTCTACAGTTGCCCATCTCTTCTGAGTGTCAGTCAATTTCTGACTTATAAATGATACAGGGCGTTCTATTCCCTTATCATCCATCTGTGTTAAAACAGCTCCTACTGCAAAATCACTACTATCACAGTACAAATTAAAAGGTTTTCCAACATCAAAAACATATAAAACAACTTTAGAGCGTACAGCATCTTTAAGTAAATTAAATGCCTGTTGATGTCTATCAGTCCAATCAATCTTATCTGGAACATGTTTGCTTGTCAAATCAGATAGAGGCTTCGCAATCTGTGCAAAATCTTTGATAAACTGTCTATAGTAACCAAAAAATCCCAGCAATTGCTTAATTTGTTTCTTCGTTTCTGGGGTTTTCAAATTAATTAAACTTTCAATTCTATCTGGATTCATTTGAATCGTTCCAGAACCAACCACATGACCGATGAACTTTACCTCACTCTTACCAAAGATACATTTCTTTAAGTTCAGAGTAATGTTATGCAGTCTCATTTGCATTAAATATGCATCTAAATGCTGTAAATGAATCTTCCAGTCATCTGAATGCACAGCAATGTCATCTACATAGGGCTCAGCAAATTCATTTATAGGCTGTAAAACCATGTTAATTGCTTTAACAAATGTTCTTCCTGAGTTGATCATTCCGAAAGGAACACGAGTAAACTCGTACAGTCCATTGTGAGTAACAAAAGCAGTTTTCCATTGATCAGTTTGCTTAACAGGACAAGTCCAGTAAGCACTTCGACAATCAAAAATCGAGATCACATTTGATTTTCCAACTTTGTGCAAAACATCTTTTACAATCGGCATCGGATATTTACAATCCACAGTGAACGAGTTAATGTATCTGTAGTCGCAGGCAAGTCTCAGAGAACCGTCTTTCTTTTTAACAATTACCAGCGGACTGGCCATTCTGCTCGAAGATGGTTTTATAATGTTGGCTTGAAGCATTTCTTTAATTTGTCGTTCAACTTCTGCTCGATAGATGAGTGGAATTCGGTAAGCCATAAATTCTTTTTCACGAAATTCCGGTTTCAGTTCAATTTCATGCTCAACCAATGTACATAGTCCAGGCTTTTCAGAAAATCGATCAGAATATCTGTTCAGTACTTCCAGCAATTGTTTTTGTTGAGATAATGTTAAATGACTAATCTGTTCAGGATCAAGATTCAGTGAATTCTTTTCATCTTGCAAGTCATTCTTCGTCAACAACTCAACCACTGAACCAAAGTCTTCATCTTCTTCAACGATTAATCCACAACTCATTGCTCTTGTAATGTACTTTCTGATTTTATTTGCGTGAATTATCTTTCGACAATCGTCACCCATATCAATCAAATAAGAGTACTTGGACCTTCGTTGTATGACAGTACATGGACCATGCCATCGTGAAATCAGTTTATTTGTTGACGTCGGATACAACACAATAACTTTTTCACCCGGTTCAAATTCTTTATGTTTCGCTCTTTTGTTGTATTGATTCGTATACTGTAATTGCTTCTCTCGTGAATATGATTCTGCAAACAGTAATGCTTTTTCCATATTTGCTTTCATGTCTTTCAAGTACTTTTCTGGTTGGATTCCAATATGAGGTGGTAAATTAATTTCTCTTGTCCAACTTTCTTTTAGAATTGCCAGTGGTCCACGCGGAATCTTTCCATACACCAACATATAAGGAGCAATTCCAGTAGTTGCATTCGGTACTTCTCGTAATGCCCACACTGTAAACGGAATTACTTTATGCCATTGCCTTGGATTGTCAACAATTACATGATGGATCATTTTCTTGAATGTTTGATTCCATCTTTCTACTAATCCAGCTGCCTCTGGATGACCTGGCGTATCAAATCTTGGACTACACCCCATTAAATTCAGAAATTCTCTTGTCAGACTCGCAGTAAAATTTGTTCCTTGGTCACTTGTGATCACAGAAGGTACACCAACGTTCATGAACAACTCCATCAAAGCATCACATACAGCTTTTGCAGTTAATGA
>JACEVL010000671.1:1759216-1809216 GCA_020284085.1 Aporrectodea caliginosa
ATCAATTGCTTAGTTCAGTTACGTATTGCTCTGTGGTAGTGGTAGTAGTAGTATAGTACAAGAAGAAGAGGTAGTAGTAGTGGAAGTGGAAGTGGTAGTGGTTGTGGTAGTCAGTAGTAGTAGTAGTATAGTACAAGAAGAAGAGGTAGTAGTAGTGGAAGTGGAAGTGGTAGTGGTTGTGGTAGTGGTAGTAGTAGTATAGTACAAGAAGAAGAGGTAGTAGTAGTGGAAGTGGAAGTGGTAGTGGTTGTGGTAGTGGTAGTAGTAGTATAGTACAAGAAGAAGAGGTAGTAGTAGTGGAAGTGGAAGTGGTAGTGGTTGTGGTAGTGGTAGTAGTAGTATAGTACAAGAAGAAGAGGTAGTAGTAGTGGAAGTGGAAGTGGTAGTGGTGGTGGTGGTGGTGGTGGTGGTGGTGGTAGTGGTAGTGGTAGTAGTAGTAGTAGTATAGTACAAGAAGTGGTGGGTAGTAGTGGTGGATGGAAGTGGTTGTGGTAGTGGTAGTAGTAGTATAGTACAAGAAGAAGAGGTAGTAGTAGTGGTAGTGGTGGTGGTGGTGGTGGTAGTGGTAGTGGTAGTGGTAGTGGTAGTGGTAGTGGTAGTGGTAGTAGTAGTAGTAGTAGTAGTAGTAGTAGTAGTAGCAGTAACAGTAGGTCAGTATTTTTCAGTGTTTAACGACACCCTATGGGCCGTTGACTTCGAACTCCTTCTCTAGAGGAGAGAAATTAATGATCAAATAATGGAAAGAAAGTTAGGGCTATAATAATTTATAGCGTCTGAGACAGTGAGTTAGAGGTGTCTAAACAGCCAAATAATTATTAATTGTAGAGCCAGATTGTCTGTATTATGATTATCGTAAATGATGATGATGATGATGATGACGATAGCGCATTGGATAACACACTGGCTGAGAGCGAGAGGTACCGAGTTCGAGTCCCGTAGGGCTGACATGCTTTGTAGGCTGCTATTAGCGCCGTGTATTGCAGGCTGTCTGTTCTGTTAGTAGTTAAGATTTATATCTTCTGTCATTTGCGTTCTTGTGAATTGTTTCAATTGCATAACTGTACACTGTAACCGGTTGCGGTTTGTCAATCGGATTGTTTCAATAAACGAAAATATTATTATCATCATCATCATCATCATCATCATCATCATCATCATCATCATCATCATCATCATCATCATCATCATCATCATCATCATCATCATCATCATCATCATCATCATCCTCCTCATCATCATCATCATCATCATTTGGTCATATAATATATGTAAGTGTACGGTTGGGTGGCCCTGAGGTGTGGGTGATCTACGTCATGGGTCATGGGCCCACGTGGTGGGTGGTCTACGTTGTGGGTGGGTGGGGCGTGGGGGAAGTGGATATGCCAACCTGTAGATCCGTAGAATGAGAGCCCCGTAGACGACGCTGAAGCCGAGTTCTCGCAGCCACGGAACGAGGAAGCACGTGACCTCCGTCGGTTCAAAGTACTGGACGACAACCTAACAAACACCAACATTGATCAATGGGCCTCTTCAAGCGACGGCGCTATATAAATCGATGTAACACAATCAGTCCCTTTACCATCCTCTGCCCCTCTCTACCCTACTCAACCCTCCGCCAACACCGACTCTACCCTACTCAAAATGCCCTACCGTTCACTGGCTCACTCTGTTTTACTCGCCTCAAATACTCGTCTTATGTTAAACCTACCATACTTCAACCTAAGCTACCATACTATTGGCTAAGCCTCTCTTTCTACCCTAAGATTTTCATTCCCCAGTTTGTGCCCGCCCTTCGCTTCCCCATCATCTTACAATAAGTGACCAAGCCTATCAGACAGTTACAAGTCCAACATTGAGTATATATATATATATAGTATATTTAGTATTATTAGTATTAGCACTAGTACTATATATATATATATATATATATATTTACTATTCAGTACTAGTACTATATATATATATATATATATATATATATAGTACTAGTACTAATAATACTAAATAACTAATATACGGTACTAATAATATACTGATTAATTCAGTGCTCAATCACTCAGGACCACACTCATCATAATCATCGAATAACAAACAAATGGACATTAACTAACCATCCATCCATTTATTCATTCACTCATTCAGTAATAAGTAACACGATTTAACCATGATGATGACCATCGTCAACAACAATTATAACAAAATCGTCATGATCATCACGATCATCATGATCATCATGATCATGATCATCATGATCATCATGATCATCATCCTCATCATCCTCATCATCATAATCATAATCATCATCATCATCATCATCATCACCTCCACTATCATCATCATAATCATCATCACTACCACCACCATCATCATCGTCATCGTCATGACCACCTCCACCTGTTGCTGAATCCGCCTGTTACCTTTGCCTTTCGCATCCAAACGACGACGACGAGCAGAACGACGTCGACGGAAATGCAGAGACTTTCGATCACCAGAGGGATACTACGCACGATGACGTCATACTCGGCCGTACACGGACGATCGTCGACGCACGTGGCGCACCCTGGCGAGCACTGGCGGCATTCGAGGCCCTGCTTCCAGACGGATGGGCCAGGGCTCTCGAGGAGACGGGCGATGTAGAGGGCTTCCATCTGCCACCCGTGGAAGAAGTTGCGGGAGGAGTTGGCCGACCCAGACGGGAGGTAGTAGCCAGGGAGACATTCGCAGCGGTAGGCACCCCGACGGAAGCCACGCTTCTCCACTGGTATGCACTGAAATGTAGCGTAAAAGCAGGGAAGGATTTATATAGCGCCAATCAGCCATCTCCCCCCCTCCCCCACCCAAGGCGCTGCACCGTCAGGCGTCAATCAATCAATAATTAGATAGCAATCAATGGGTAATGAATCGATAAATCTTTGATTCTGTCATTTACTCGATCGATCGATCAATCAATCAATCAATCAATCAATCAATCAATCAATCAATCAATCAATCAATCATTCATGTCAATCAATCAGTCAATGAATCAATCAATCAATCAATCAAATCAATATTCATTAAATTGAATAAGTGGAATATTGATTGATTGAATCAAACAAACATGGAATCGATCTTTAATAAAAATCAATCAATCAATGATTCAAAATTTCTATAAAGCCCTTCAAGATCTCTACCCAGAGAAGCTCAATCATTCAATAACTGATTCAATAATTCAGTCATTATTCACTCAACTGGCTAATCAAATCAATAGTCAATCATCATCTTTCTACAACAGTACTGTTACAGTCCTACCTCATTTAACAGTCCAAACAGCTTAGTAACCTCGACCTTTCGATCAAAGTATTAGAGGTCATGCATGCTGACCTCTGGACTTGACCTTGTACTGACTGACCTGTGTCGACGAAGGACATCTGTGACGGGCGAGAAGAAGCACTGGACGATGACCTTGACCGCACTGGTCAAGGTCAACATGACTCAGGTCAATGTCAACCTTCAACACACCCCTAAAACGTAAAGTCGGTCACTCGTTCAGTTCATTCAGCGTTCGTTTGGGCCAATTTGGGTTCGTAAAGGCTGACCACCATTTGCCACCAAAGGCACAATGTAACTGTAATTCTAACTATTATCCTAACTATAACTCTAACTATAACTCTAAGTGTAATTCTAACTGTAATTCTAACTATAACTCTAACTGTAATTCTAATTTTTATTCTAATTATAACTCTAACTATAACTCCAACTGTAATTCTAACTATAATTCTTCAGGTAAGTGTTTTTCTAATTATGAAAGCATATAATGCAGAATCAGACTCAAATCACTCAATAACCTTTGGCACATAGGCCAATTAACCCTAGGGCTACCAAGCTTTTTTGTGATATCGGCTACCAAGGGGGGTGGTTACCACCCCCCTGGATTTCGTGTTTGGTTTCACATATCATAACTTGTAATATAGCAATGGATTCAGCATTCATTTCTGCACAGAATGGTATATTTAGTTGTACATTATGTGAATGCACCTCGAAATTACATCACTTTTAACAACGGAACCCATTAATTAGCAATATTTTATATTATTGCGTACATTTTGTACTTTTTGGATAAACAAATATAAGATTATGTGTGTTTTGAAACTAATCTATGTATAAAAGATACACACAATCATCCCTACACATGTTTATATAGTATAGATGTACATCCATACATATATATCCATACATATATATCGGTTTACGTTGTAATGCTGTATTCAGCCATTTTCACACAGATTACGCGTATTATTATTTATTTTGATCACTTCCGGTATTCAAAAGACAAAGATGTAGGTATGCAAATGAAGCCCTACATTCCCTCTAAAGAATGGTATCTTTGTTTCTCTTCCAGGAAGACAAATGAATACGCTACAGACAAAAAACTAAGGGGAGTGCTTCCATTCAGCCATTTTTCACGCATATTACGCGTATTATTATTTATTTTGATCACTTCCGGTTTTCATAAGACAAAGATGTAGGTATGCAAATGAAGCCCCGCATTCCCTCTAAAGAATGGTATAATTGTTTCTCTTCTTGGAAGAATAGTCAATAAGTTATAGTCGAAAAACTAAGGGGGGTGGTATCCACCCTCCCCTGGTGCCTCGGGTATATCAGGTATAACTTTTGAATGGCGTGGGCTACCACCATGATGTTTACCTCAAAATGTGCGCCAATGAATCTGCTACAGCTACCTAAAATGCAAAAATTATATTCCATATGGAAAAAAAAATATGCATAAAAACGTAGGGAGGGGGGTGGCAACCACCCCACCCCCCCTTGGTAGCCCGAGGGTTAAGTGGAACTAACAACTGAAATAAACAATTAATTTAGATAAATAACTCAGATAAATCAGAACAATTTAAACAGATATATAAATAAGATAGACCTACTTGAAGACGAGCAGCTTCTGTGCGTTGCACCCAAAGAATGGGATGGAGTAGGTGAGCGTCCAGACCCTCACAGCCGAACAGTCGAACTGGAAGTTTCCCCACAGACCCTCAGCCACCGAGCTGACTGCCGTCGGGATATCCGCCACCGACTGCGCCTCGTCCCCGACCTTGAACTTGGCGCAGACGTCACGATGCGCCCAGAGCAGCGTCGAGAAGTCCCTCCTCTGTTTCCAGAACCACTCGTATCCCTCCGTACCATTGACAGCGTACCTTCCACGCGACTCCTTGGTGACGTTGCGTACCTGGAGGTACCCAGAAGCCGGTCCGCGGTGGACGTAGGGTGACAGAGGACGCTGAGGGTTCGGTAGCTGACCCGGGTCGAAGGCTATTGCAGCCCCATAGATGAGTGGATCGCTCTGGACCAGTCCCTCGATGAGGGCGAAGAAGAAGCGGTCGTGGAGTGGCATTTCCAGCGGGTTGCGGAATACGTTGTTGAGCGTATTCGCAGTCTGGATCGTTTTGATCGTCTGGTCTCGAAAGATGTCGTCCGGTGTCAGCAGGGACAGGACGTCCTGGTTCAACCGCAAGGTACAGTTCCTCGTCGTCCACGTCGAAGACGGGTTCAGACCTGTTTCGGCGACTTCGACGAACTCTAGGAGCGCCGCGATCATGTCCTTTCTGGCTATCTCGTTCAGCTGCCTCTCCTTGTCGCGGCTCACTCCTCCGAAGATCGTCTTGTTTGATGACCTCTCCTTCGACGCCGTTCCGCTATCAACGGCCCTTTTGTCCCTCTTTTGTCCTTGTTTTGCCCTGCTTTTGTCCCTCTTTCGTCCCTGCTTTTCCCTGTTTTTGTCTCTCTTATGTCCTTCTTTTCTCACGCGTCTATACCACTGTTGTTCCTCTGTTGTCCCTCTTTTGTCCTGTAGGTCCCTGTCCAGTTTCTTCTGTTTGTGGTAGTTCCTCATACCTGGTGACCCCGAACTGATTTCGTCCACCCAGTTTTCCATTTCCTTCCCCAGAATATTGTCTTTTGATTCTCCCTTGGTCCATTCATCCACATCGTCCGATTCCTCCGATCTTCTGGGTCTCCACCCCATCCCATGATCCAGGTCTACCAGAGCGCCACTCCTTTCGACGCTTCGAACCGTCCGTGGTCCTCTCCAGAGACCACTGAACTGCCTAGAAATGTCCGGATGTTCTGCTTCTGGAAGAACTTCCTCGGTGCCTGTGTCCAGACTTTCTGAGATCCAGGCATGGCCCAGCACGCAGCAGACCCACACAAAAGTGGCTTCACATACTATTCCATATACCTTCATCATTATCCAGTGACTCGTTTTCACTGTTAGCGTTAAGTACGATATGACCTTTGACTTTTATAAATGAACTACATCATGTACTTGATTTTTTGGAGCACCTTCTTCAGTTTTCATGCAAGAAAGACCACTGGTAGTCCTACTCGTTTAAAAATCGCTAAAAATAAACTAATTCCAACTGGAAACAACTTCTTAAGTAAACAAACAGAAGAGTATTACTGCCATATAATCGGGCAGGATTAGGCTATCTTCCGATAATCTCACTGATCAGCGATCCTTCAAATTCGAATTCATTTAATCCGTTCTTAAAATCACCCGTAAATTATTCACATCGTTTGAGTATTGAATTGTTTTCACTGAGTAGACGATAATCTCCACTATAGTTGAGCCATCCAAAGTCAATTTCATTATCACAAAAATTAGTGAGCCTTTGTAGACAAGAAAGACTGGTCTGATCCATTTAGATGCGTAACCTAAAACATAGCGCAACATGGATTATTCTAAGCATACGCGTCGATGTTAATGACGTGAGTCACGTGACTGCTACTGATTCGACGGTTGACGAGTGCAGCTATTTAAATTTCTTCAAAATCTAAAATTAATAAAACGCTTTCTTTACCAAATATATTGTAATTAATGAATAAAATAAAAGATAATCAAAATAAGTTTATATACGACCATTTTGCAGCCCATATGAACTGTTTGCAACGGTTAGAAGCATGGTGATGAAATCAACAAAAGACAAGATGACGGTTGGTGGAAGTAGACTAATATAATGGTAGGTCTAATTTATCGTTTTACCGTTCTTTATTATGTACACATTATAACGTAATTATCGTTTCATGTACATGGCATTTTAATGCCAGTGTCCTTGGGAACTGTTATCAATCCAACTTCCATTTACGCAAGTATTATTTTCATCAATCCAACTTCTAGTTTAACAAGAAACTATATCAATCCAACTTCTACTTTCACAAAAATTATTTTAATCAAGCCAACTTATATTATAAGCAAGAATTATTTCCATCCATCCGACTTCTATTTAAGCAAGAATTATTCTCATCAATCCAGCTTCTATTAAAGCAAGAATTTTTCAGCAGTACAGCTTCTATTTAAGCAAGAATTATTTTCGTCAATCCAATTTTTATTTAAGCCAAAAATTTTCATCGATCCAACTTCTGTTTAAGTAAAAATTACCATGGGCGAATAATTTAGAACGCTACGACGAAAAATAACCAAGCTAGGCCTACGTCAAGGAGACCGGTGTGTATGATGACCCGACGATTGGCAATCTCCGCGGCTACGAGACGATAACTAGTGCAATTGCTTTGAGTTCAATTCCTGTAGAAATGGGCATAGGAAACATTCTTCATTAAAATAAACCTAGAACCGTAGGCCTATTATTTGTCACTGCATGCTTTCAACCTTTTGAATATATAACTGCTCTTCACATGGCCACTGACTAACCGCGCCACAGATTCGCATTTCTGTCTGAATTTGCTCGTGTTAAAAGAATGTTAATAATAATAATAATTTTAATAATAATAATTGTTTTAATAATATTAATAATTATTATTTCCTTGATATCACTCCGAGTTGGGAGTTCGGACGTCACATTTCAGCTCTATCTGGGGATAGACGCGAATTAACTATTGCTTCCTTTCCAACAGCTTTCCATCTATCACACGTTTCCACGACAACTCGTCGAACGACATTTCGTATAACGACACTTCGTCTACGACAATTTGTATAACGACATTTCGTCTACTAGTGTATCTGTATCCATTACGGCTAATCAACAGAGGCCGCTTTCTTATAGTTTCGCTAAAACGTGTTATATATTCTCAGGAATCCAGCTTCTAATTACTGACAAGATTATTTTCTTCAATCCAGCTTCTGTTGAATGGAAACCTATTTTCATCCATGCATCCAGGTTGATTTCCAGCTTCTATTTACGGGAAAAATTATTTCGATCAATCCAGCTTCTATTTCAACACAGGAATGTTTTCATCAATCCCACTTCCATTTAGGGAAATAGTTTTTTCATCAATCCAGCTTCCATTTTAAAGTGACAATATCAAATAACTTAGTAGACGAAATGTCGTTCGACGAATTGTCGCTCGACGAAGTGTCGTAGACGAAATGTCGTTCGACGAGTTGTCGTGACACCCTATCACACTGTCCATTTTAGTATACAGGTTTTGGAACTGTAGTGTAATGTAAAATAACTTAGCTTCACAGAGCCTAGTGAGCATGCGCATACTAGTCGTAAGATTCTGACAGCTGAATCTAGGGGCGATGAATGACCTGCATCAACCAGTAAGTAACCCACTGACCATGGAGAGGAGATGCCAGCAAATGCAGCCGCATGCTATGGCCAGCCTTACTAAACAGCGGCTGAAGCAATCGTACACACAACCGCTGAGGCAGTTATGATGATTGCTAAGCTGTGCTTGGCAATGCGTTAGGTGAGCTTTCTAGCCGTTCAAAGATGGCAGGCGAGGAAGAGATTCTTGGAAGAGTACCAGTGGAAACGGGCCACAAATACAGCCTATATAGATGCACAGCAAGGACACTGCGTCCAGCAGTAATATCAGAGACCACAGCTGCGAAGTAGTAATACCAGCAGGTGCCATGATGATGATGATGATGATGATTGTATAGTCACCTGCCAGGGAGCCGAGTAAGATTAGTCTTAATTAGGGCTTGAATTTGGTTCATATGATAATTGTGCATCATGATAGCATCGATATGGAAATCGTCAGGTCTGTGTTTCGTTAGATTAGATTAGAAATGAGGTGCGATTAGCTATGGAAATAGATGATTTGATTAGATTACAGTTTAATTTAAATCGATCATTGATCGATGCCTTATGAATTACGACACTGAATACGACTTCTATAGGGTTCACTCATAAGGATCAGTTTACACTTTACATCAGCTTCTCATTTCATAGAGAATTAGAATATGTTTGCAAGTTACAAGTGTATACCTTTGCATGCTTGCTGCAGTAGGTTCACCGTATTTATGTATGTATGCATGCGTCAATATGTGTATGTGTATATATGTATGTATGGTATGGTATGTTTGGACGTATTAGTGCATGTGTGTATCGTATTCTGTATGCATGTATCCAAGTGTGTAAGAATCGGAGATTTAAATCTCGGACTAGCACCCATTCAAATGGGCAACGGTGGTGGTGGATATCGCCCGAGCAATTCATTGATATACGAGCAGGTGAAGGTCATGATATAAGGTCGCCACAGAAAACCGCGTACATTTACATTCATCTGGCTTTAAAAATACGGCCTTTGAAAAACCTCATGTGCTAATCACAGGGGCGTAACTACGGGGGGGCAAGGGGGCAGCTGCCCCCCAAATGAAAGGGCTGCCACCCCAGCTGCCCCCCCAATCCCTGCACGAGTAAGTAAGTAAGTACGTGCTTTATTGAACTGCCTGCAAACGCACTGCGGGAACATCACATAGAGTATTAAATCACAAATCACAAAATCACAAATGTCAAATATATCATAAAATACAATAAAACAAACATCTATGAATATATGAGAGTAAGGTTACAGTAAAAAAAAGAAAGATCAGCAATAAAATCAATTAAATAACATACGCGTAATAAATCGGGTTAATGCGTCAGCATGTGTG
The DNA here is from genome assembly GCA_020284085.1 of Aporrectodea caliginosa. NCBI lineage: Eukaryota > Metazoa > Annelida > Clitellata > Crassiclitellata > Lumbricidae > Aporrectodea > Aporrectodea caliginosa. Next base: position 1,769,106 of record JACEVL010000671.1, read on the forward strand.
ATTTCACGGTTATGTGAACGAGGACGGAGAGAGTATACTTAACATTCTTTATAGGAGGCAGTAGACAATTTAGAACATGGCTGGGATTGTGAAGCACATATGAGAAAAGAGAAGAGTCAGCACGGCAACAGAGGTCATCGAACATTATCTGGTCGGCAGGCAAAAACTTTAGCCGTACCATTTTCCGTATTATTGCATTAATACGCGCGCGCTAACCAGCATTGGCAAAGCCGTACGTGCACGCAGGGGAAGCATACAGGAGGCGATCCAGCGAGGTTGCCCCGAACTACATCAAAAAGGTGCATCCCCGAGAGACCATGAGCAATAAGGATGCGTATCGCATAGAGCGATTGGCTAGCCTTAATACAGATTCGGTCAATATGGGGGTCAAAACTAAGTCTATCCGAAATGGTTATCCCTAGAATAACAGACTCAGACACCCTACCAATACCTGGTAGCCTATAAGGGGAGGGAGATCAAGTAACTTAGACCGCGGGCGTCTAAATACCATCTCTTTGGATTTATTGTTATTCAATTTAAGATTACAAGTTAGTGCCCAATTTGCAACATTTTGAAGTTCAGAGGAAGTGGAGCTAATAGCAGATGCAGAGTGATAAAGAATGTTATATAATTTCTGACTTATTTTATTTTTTATACAACTTCCTATACGGTATACCACTTCTTATACGGTGGGTGATGGGAAAGTGGGACAGGCCACTATAGAGGGACAGCTAAGCTAGTGAGGCTTGCATGCGTATTATGTCCAATACATCCAAAATCTAAAAATACAGTCTATGGCTATATACCCTACGTCATTAATATGTGCGTACACACGTTTTATTGCATGTGTTTAATGGCCTTTGCCTGTGCTTTTGAAAGTGAGAGTGAAATTTAATATTTCTGAGAAATTGAGAATAAAAACAGCTTATTTGTCTTTGTAGTTTATCTATATATAGTCAATTCCTTTGGTTCATTTAGTAGAGAGAATAGAATGGATTACTTTGTAACTCGTAACAAGCGTTCGGCTTCTTCTGGAACGCAACCACCGGCTTCTCGGCCACGAATTATAGAAGAAACTGAGTCTGAAAGGAATATAACTGCAATACCTATTGAAGTTAATATTCAACAATCTGACGAAGACCGTGATCACAGCCGAGAGAACATGTTTGATGATGTTCCACAAGATGTAATAATATTGGAACATGACACTGACGACATAAAAATTACAGTTTTCGATGACACTCAGGAAGGCCGGATTATTTTAACTTCGTTCTTAAGTTACTGAGTTAAGACACGTTAAGACATGTCAATGATGTGATTGCTGTCATGTCAATGATGTCATGACACTCCTGACTACTTTCAGTATTTTGTTCAATTGCTCAATTATCGTGCGTACGGCTCGCGATGCCGATGCGCGCTTTAATTGCCAACGGTAGGCGTCGGTAGCCACCCCATAATTTTAAGCTGCCACCCCACTGCCCCCCCATGAAAAAATAACTGGCTACGCCACTGGCTAATCATGATCTAGCAGTTCTAAATTTCAGTGCAACTTACGCTAGGTTGAAAGGTTTAAGTTCAGAACAGTACGTGCTTAAGTGGAAGACTAACATATGCACATATACTGGCCCAGTTAGCTATAATGGTAAGAGCGTAGACTGCGTCTCATGAACCTTGGTGGAAAGAGCATGCGGATCGCGGTTCGCTCGCTTCCCGATGTTGGATTATTTCGGACTATATAGCACGGTCCATGCACGGGGAGCTTCAATTGGGTGGCGCCCATTCAAAAGGGCAGCTGTGGCGAAGGATCTAATCCGATCAATTCATATAAAAATGAGTAGGGTCGAGGCCATATGCAGTCGATATAGAAACACGCGAACATTTGCATTTACAGAAAGCACGCCATATAGATCAGACTGGAATACTTCGCGGATAACTAATAAAGGTGTTTGTGGACAATCATTTCCATTGCCTCTATAGTCCCATCACCAACGAAATCCACCGCAGCGCCATACTGTCTCCTCGGCTTGACCCCTCCCCGATTCTGACCTGGCACCGAAACCGACCCAACGACCTTGCTCCTGCGGACTTGATTTGATATAGAGCCAGCGTATAAGCTGGTCTCCATGACACGGCTCTTGTATAACGCTCATGAGACATTTCGGAAATTCACATTTACAATTACTGTTGGCTTGCGTCGGTGGTGCACGGAGTACTTCTAACTGAATGTTTGCCAACCAACTGGAATGTACAAAAATTTTACGCGGGTGGTACTCTTGTACGGGATACGTACCCGGACCATGTCTGCGTACAGATGGGCACATATACGTAGCCCACAGACTGGCGCACGTTCTACTGAATGGTGAGAATAAACAGTGAGAGAATGCATACCGCGCCATCACAATACCGTTCTTCTGCTGCGGCCAGTATGTCTTTGACGGTTCCATGCCACCGCCAGAAACGCGGCAGCAGCCGCAGTATGCGCTCCGCTGTTTTCACCATCCGTACGCAATCCCAGATCGTCGTCGTTACGAAATTTCCACCCGGTCTTCCGCGTTTTCCCGGTTTGATTCGGACGGATATGGAAGCCGTTTCTGCGCCTCTGTCCCGTCCTGGCGCAATATTATTCCGATTACCGTAGCGCACGTTTGCGACGCGGAGCCATTATTCCTAGACGCAGCTTCCAGCTCACGACGTCGCAATCGTATACGCCGTCGTATCAGCCAAAGCGTCTGTACACCATATGCGTCCATGTCTGTTCCGTCGTCCGCCTATCTCTGCACGCCTGTCCTCTTAGCTCTGCTCGCCCGTGAGGCTGCGTTTGGCCGATTTTGACCGCCTTGCGCAACGGCGCAGCATCGCGTACGGTAGCGCTGCTGCTGCTTCGCACACGGAACCAAGCCACGAATGTCGGGCTTGCTTTCACCGCCCGCAGCCCTACACCGCCTTGCTTCACATGCCGGACGCGGCTTACTGGGCCATGGACGAGAGAGCTCTCTGCGCTGCTTGGCGCTGCTGCCAGCTGGTACAGCGTGACCACGCCAAGGCTAAGAACGCTTTCCTTAGAGTCGATACGGAATAATTACTGCGGTGATTGGAAATTCAAAATGGCGGCGAGTGTGGGAATAAATGCGCATGCGCGTGGAGTATAGACGTCTAGCGACCGAGGGAAGGGTTCTCGGCCTCAGCGTTGTATTGGTATAATCAAAAATATGGCTTAGTTTGATGTTGATGAACAGTTATTTGAAAAATGCAGTATTTACGTGGGTAATTTACTGCAGATGATACTTAGGTCATGTATGTAAATAAATATAAATGTGTGGCCGCTGTAATTTACATATTTGTGTATATGTGTGCCTCAAAATTTATAAATTATAAAATTTAGAATGTTCTTATTTCAATTTCATATGTATTTGCGAGGGAAACTTAAGATTAGAATTTCTCCAATTCCTTTAACATGCAAGGCAAGCATGCCACAATATATAAGGGAGTTAAACATATTTAAAGGCTTGCGAGGATAAGCGCTATAGTTCATACATAAAACCAAGTCTATATCCGCAGGGTAAAGCCTGAGTTCAAAGCGATGCTTTTGAATCATAAGCAAGGTCTCGGTTGCAGTGCTGATTCAAAAACATGGGGTCCGCGAAGAGCCAAGAAAGTGACAATACACAACAGAACGGTTCCGAATGTTGCATGTTTCGCCACTGTTAACAGGTCACTTGTTTGTACACTAAATATCTGATCCATGCTACGAACTCGCCGAACTCACACCTTTTGCTATCTCCTCAGGTAGGCCTATTTCACTCAAAAGTGAAACACTGCTCTTTACGATATCCTATTCCGATTTCTCCCTTTTCGCTTACCTCTCTCGCAAATTCAATTCGAAGTCTGACTGTCTGCTTGACCCCTTTGGATCTTGACATGTGAACAGATTGTGACCCCACGTGCCTGTCGATTTTGTTTTGACTGAGCGCCTGTGAATAAGCTGCCTTCTGCTACTTCGCGTTTTGGGGAGCAGGATACACCTCAAGATTACGATACAATTACTATTGCCTCACTTTTAACTTACTTCAGTCTGGTGGAAAACAAAACGCTCCAACGTCATCTGGCGAGTGACAAAGAAAATTAACCTGGCCCAGATGGTAAAAGCCTGTCACAAACCCGAAACCTGTCGGCACGGAATGTGATTGTCTTTTCGGTTGAGAAAGTAAGTCAACTAGGAAATGTTGCCATCCAACGTTTTACTGCAATCGCTTTTCGCAGTGGTTTTGGCATTCAGTATATCATCTAAGACTAGCCATCCCAGAAAAATGCTGTCCATAATTTTTGAAATCCTGAGGGATTACATGTAGCCTACCTCCGGTTAAAAATAATGTCACCAGATAGGCCATGTATAGCTCTCTTGCAATTTCTGTGAATGCTTTTTATTTGAAAGTCAAGTATTTATCTTTATAAGGAAATCAAACAGTACAGAAGGAGTAACTAAATTTTTCCATAATTAATATTTTAGTAGGCTATTTTCTAATAAGCGATTAACATAATGCTCATATAAAATTATGCGTCAGGCAGATAATGATTACATTGAACAATTTAAGCAGCCAAAACGATGATAGCGTTTTAAATCTCCGCAGTAAAGGTTTTACTTAGGAAACATAATTTTTCGTCGATTTGCCATGGTAGGCATAATTAACTGATGCTTTTATTCTATAAACTTAAACAAGATGCGACATTTTTCTGATTATCGCCCAAAAACTAGTCTCACGACGTTATATGCGGAATTTCCCGTCCTGCGTAGAATAGGTCCTTTGATAAAGCGCTATATGAATCGCTTGCAAGACTGACGTCACTTTACTAAATCTTCGTCACCGTACGATTTGAATGAAAACCGTTGCTTGCCTAACGAATTATTCGGTTACATTTGAGTTTTCCAGACTATTTTTAATCGCCTGAATTTCTGCTGTAGGTTTCTTGTAAAGGTGGTTAATAAATGTGTTAATTACGATAATGTGATTTTTAAAATGACTAATTGAAACGGTAGTGTGAAGTGACGCGAGCGAGGCGTGGGCCTACTACGTACTATCTACGAAACGGCTTCATCCGACTTGTTTGAGACTGGAGAAAGGTTTGTGCAGTAGGGAGGCGGTCTAGTATATTTATTTTAACATGGAAATCCACTCAGGACTGTGTCTTGATCAGTGTGCACACGCCCAGACTGATGTCGAAATGGACGTTTAGAAGAAATTAGTAATCAAGTATGATGAGAAATTCGAGTGTACTTGCGTTGGTGTAGGTCTACATTAGTAACCAAAGTAACAAACAGACGAAACTTTTCAAAGCTTTTTATTCGTTTTAATTAGTAATGTAATTAGAAATTATATTCGTTTTTAATAAGTAATGCTGTAAGTTTAAAGAATTCTTGTGACATGTATTAATGGTCAGTGACAGTAATCGTAGGTGTAAAGAAGTTCATAAAACAATACACCACGCGGACAATTTTGCTTCGACTAAAATGTCTGGCATGTAATTTATGTAGCCCTACTGTTTGTTCTGATAATATTATAGAGATAATCTTACGCGAAAATATGGGCCCAAATTATACGAGTTCACTTCATTTTACGCCTCAAAGAAATTTCAATAGTCTCATTTACTTACATAGTAATTTATTGAACATTTACTTTCTGTACCAATTATTATTCTGCTAATTTGTATAGCGTTCTATTTCGACAGAAGATCAAAGATAACTCTAGTTCAAGAACCATGTAAAATGTTCACTGATATTTAAATCACTGGTCAATTGATGAAAATGTTGTTAATTGCAAATTTTGATTTTAGGTCTATAGGAGGATATTTCTTTATTAAACTCAGTTACAAAATAAGTACAATGATCGTACACTGTCGTTCGGAAGATGAGGCAGCGAGGAAGGGTATGCCAAGGCTAAGTAAATCTAAATCACCCAAGAAGTCACATTTAATACCCAAGACTGCCTCTCGAGGTTAGCCGAAGAGACTTCTTATTCTTCTTTCAGTACCTGATATGTTACGTACTTGACGTTGTAGGCATATTTTGTCCACTTCTACTCTGTTTCACATCTACAGCGAGTAAATGCAGACGAGAAGCAAGCGTTCATCAAGATCTGCTCCTGCTTTGGAAATTCCGGCTTCAATTTAGTATGAAGGAGGTCGATTTGATAGTAGATCCAAGGCTGGAACGGAGGGAGGGAAAGTTGTCATTTCAGAGCCACAAAGTCGAGCAGCAGATAACTTGCCAGTAGGTATTCTCGAGTCAGTGTTGCAACCAATCTCGAAATAACTTCGAAGTAAGCCAGCTGATTTGGGTGGTATGTAAAGTGCTATTCATACAATTAAAGACTGGAAGGTGACCGTAAGTGGTCATCAGTCAATAGCAGTTACTTCACAAGCATTCGGTTGTGTTGGGGTGATGCCAAGCGACGTAACCATGACGACTGCTCTGCTGGAGTGTTATGAACTGTCAAAACTTCAATGAGTATGCCAGGTGATGTGCCAGTTTCGTCTTCAAACGCCAGTAAGCCGCATGCCACACCGACCGCCAAGCGCTGTTCCAACGCCGCTCAAGTGCTGCAAAAATTGGGCCTTTGCTCAGCACACCAAAAATGCCGTCTCTGATGAGCATGAGTGGGGTTCCGGTACCAAAGCCTCAGGGAAGCGGGTTTGATCCTTGCCCTGTGATCACACCAAGTGTGAGTACGTTGAACTGAAGGCTGCAACTCAACACCACCGTGTCGCCCAACCAGAAACTTCCTCTTCTCAAATCACCGCCCACAGTGTCTCCATCGTCGCCCTTGCCCACAGTATGTGGGTACAACCTTCGCGTCCAGACCTGACCAGTTCTCCACCATCGTGGTCCGTTACTTTCAGCGCTTCTGTTGAAACCTCCGACGTCTCCAGGAAGGCTGCCGAAGAAAAGAAAACCAGTGGAGTGGCTGGACACCGAGAAAAGATGTAAGTTTTTCCACAAGGATTTCACCACATTGACACTTTCTCTCGGTTTTGTAAATTATTTGTATCAAAAGGACTTGGCTTTACAGCAAAAAGGCGATATACGTATTTAAGTTATGTAGCCAGCATCACACTCAGTCAAGTGTCTATATGTGTATATCTGTGTCTAATACTCTGTATATGCTATTTATGTGCGACCGCAGATTTGGGCACTTGTAACGCATGACTCTGCGGTTTGAAGTCCCCTACCGTGTGTACGGACCCTGAGGAAGTGCGCCACGCACAATTGCTCAGTGCCATCGACTGATGATTTGTCATTCTGTAGTGGCGCTTAACAAATATAGAAGAAAGTAAGGTCGTAGATCAAGTGCCTATCGAAGGTTCCAATTCATTCATGCTTTCATTTTACCTGTTGTCAGCTGTGTTATTGTACTCATTCACTCGCTCACTTGTTCACTGCCATTTCATCATCTTTAAGAGATTCGTAACTAAGCTTATATAAGACGAAAAACGAGTACACGGGAGCCGATTACGCTGGGATCGGTTTGACCTGACCCAGATGTGGTGAAACCGTGTCTTAAACTACGAACATTTACTATTGTCAAATGTCAATACTACAACTACTACTAGCACTACTGCCACTGCTACTATTACAACAACAACTACTACTACTAATTATTATTATTCTCATCGAGCGCCTCTTATGAGTGTCTCTTGAAGTGGCGGTATATAAATGCGCAATTACAATTATTATAAGAATAATAATAAAATAAAAATAGTTATAGGATTAGCGTGACAATAATAGCCAGCTAATAATTTAACTCGATACCAGTTGAGGGGCAGGCCTAATCCGCATAAGAGAAGTAGGCCTACATGTACAGTGTGAGTAGGTAATAATAAACGGCCAATATCGTAACCTAATACTACTTGAATGGTAGGCTTAATCCGCAAAGATCACAGTGAAGCCCGTGCTAGCTCGTATCAGGAAGCCGTACAGCACCAATGAGTAGACAGAAGAAAATGGATCATAGATCACACAGTCACTTAGAAATCAGGGTTATCTGGCATCACGTGAACATAGTTAACATGAATTGGCTCCGAGTAAATAGTTATTTAGCTGTAAAAGTCCCGATTTTCTGCGGGATTTCGACAAGCTTTCTATGTAAAAAACTGCTGTATAAGTAAGTAAAATAAGTAAGTATATCTGTAGGAGACAAACTCCCGCCAGTGCTCGTACTCTACCAGTCCCAAGCCTGGACGGAGGAGGGCGACGTTAATGATCTTTATCACACAGTGTCGTTAAACTGAAACTACTGTAGGAGACAATATCGTGTGGATTTGAAGCGAGGTGGATGTGGATGATTTTTTGACGATAGGCCTATGACATTATTTCGGTCATAGTAGACAAGAAATGGATATTCTGTATAAGCTGACTTGCAGACAGCGAAGAGTTCAGCAACATGCGTTGTCGTAGCTATACGTTGGTTGAATGTTCCTTGTTTTCCCACTTTGAGCCAGACCTTAGCCGGTGCTAAAAAAGGAGGGACGACATTAATTTTACAATTAAACATTGACTGCGATATATATATAGGCCTAGTTACATCTGAAACAGTACTTTTTATCCATCTACTTTAACTTACGGAAATCTTGCTTGTTTGAGCCACAGGCTAAAAAGTCAAATCTTGCGACGACTCATTCGATCACTTACAATCATTCAATCGTCCTGAAACTTGGCAGATAGACTCGCCCTCGCAGACACTTCATTCTATAAAAATTTCAGCTCCCCAAAAAAGGCTAGCTTATAGAATCGGGGACTCAACTTTTCGAATCGGGGAATCAAGTTTTCCGATACGCAGCGTTGCCATTGGCCAGCGTTGCCATTGGCCGCAACAAAAACGGGCGCGCTGCCTCATTAAACGCACGCTATGTCGTAAAATGAACGCGGACTATTTTCAGAGTACACGTTATAGGATAGTAGATGGATATAGTAAAAAACTTTGTTTTACGTGCTGTATTTTATTATCCATCTAGTTTAACTTACGGAAATCTTGAATGTAACTATGTTTGAGCCACAGGCTAAAAAGTCAAATCTTGCGACGACTCATTCGATCACTTACAATCATTCAATCGTCGTGAAACTTGGCAGATAGACTCGACCTCGCAGACATTTCATTCTATAAAAATTTCAGCTCCCCCAAAAAGGCTAGCTTATAGAATCTGGGACTCAACTTTTCGAATCGGGGAATCCCCTTTTCCGATACGCAGCGTTGTCATTGGCCAGCGTTGTGATTGGCCGCAACAAAAACGGGCGCGCTGCGTCATTAAACGCACGCTATGTCGTAAAATGAACGCGGACTATATATTTGTAGAGGTAACTGCTTCATAAGACGCATTATAGGATACTAGATGGATATAGTAAAAAACTTTGTTTTTACGGGCTGTATTTTATAATATCTCATTTTGTCTGTTGGCTATGAGCTATGGAAAAAGGACCTAGTTTCTAATTGTTTTATCGATGTAATATTTATCGAAATTATGATTAGAAATATGCCTATTAAAGATTTTTCCATTTCCCATGACCTTCCACGACCTAGCTATTTGCAAATTCCATGACTTTCCAGGACTCTTTTGGAAAACACGTAGGCTATCTCGATTCCACCAAAAGAAGGCGTCACCGCTTCACATAGAACCTCGTCTGAAGTCAATAGGAAAGATTGTGGCAGGTAGCAGGTAGGATTCTAGCAGGTAGTAGGTAGCATGATCTCGGTTCCCCCAAAAGAAGGCGTCACCACTTCACATGGAACCTCGTCTGAAGTCCATAGGAAAGATGTAGTAGATAGCATGTATACGATGTAGCAGGATCTCGGTTCCATCAACAGAAGGCAGGCAACATGGAACCTCGATTGAAGTTTATAGGAAAGATTGTAGTAGGCAGGAGGTAACAGCAAGTTTGCCACACGGTTAATAAGACAAAAATCCATGACTTTCCACTACCTTTTTCCATGACCTTAAGACGTATTTTAGATGAAAAAGGACCTACTTTCTAAATGTTTTCTCGATGTAATATTTATCGACATTTAAAATATGATTAGAAATATGCATATTGTTTTTTTAATGTTCCTTGGTTTCCCGCATTGAGCCAGACCTTGGCCGGTGCTAAAGAAAAGGAGAGACTTCATAATTAGAATTAAATACTGGCTTCGTATATTTCTAGTTACTTCTGAAACAATACTTTTAATATCTCATTTGCATCAGAATGTTGGCTGTGAGCAGCCAACATACTAATGCTGTTCGTATACTTTAGAGACAAATACGAAATTATGAAGAGATAATATGATGAATTAGCAGGTCACATTTGTTTTAGGACTTAATTGCTTATATTCCAAGATCGTACAAAATCAGAGCGCTTGTCGAAATCTGACAATTTAACAAACTTTGAGCGAATGCCTTTTAATCAGTTTCATGAACTGACCGAGACGATCGAAGGGTTCCTCTAAATGTATTCTTAGAAGAGATAATTCAGCTGTCTTTCCATTGAAGAGACACTTCCTTCAACTTGTCTGTGATTTCTGAGGCAGCATCATCTTGCCTTAGCGTCTCATCGATGTTCAATTCCATGACTTCTGATGTTAAGGTCTGAACTATGATGCGATACAGCATTTCATTGGCAAATCCCTCAACTCTAAATTTACTGTGTAGTAATCGTGTTTAAGTAGAGTTTCAACAATGCCTTGCATCCAAACGTCCGCTTATGGTCCATAGTTTTAATATAACGTTATAAACAAATTAAACAATACATAATTTATTAGATTTAGGACTAACTTGTTTTGGAGAAATACCCGAACGTTTCGCGAGCTGTAGGTTGGTCGCCCTCTCAACCCCCATAGCTTAGTGTAATATCTGAAAACTGTTTAGAAAGCCAAGAGTTTGGCATTTATTTATGTCAGAGTTGGCGATCCATATTGTGGAGTTTGAGTTGGAACAGCAGAGTGCCTTCGGCTGAGTATGTGAATACCTTTGGCGCGGATTTATTGACTGTAATCACATTTCCCTGCGCAGATACATTTATGATGTTGCTGACAGTGATGGGCAGGTTCATAAGTATCGACTCCTTGTATATTGGACCTTCCCAACGCAGTTTGACAACTTCTGTAGATCGTATCTTTAAATCCAGTATGAAGACAGTTCCCCCGTTGCACAAGTGACAACGGCCCGAGGGTTCATAGCGCACTGGAGAGATATAACATCTTTCACTACACTGCATGAGGTTCGATAGTTCGTATCGCACTGTTCGCACAATACATGGACTGTGAGGAACGTCTGGTTCGTACAGGGCAAGGAGGTCATCCCCAAGTGATGTCAGATCTGGATACTGATGGAAGGTCTCTGTGCAACAGCCTCAGCCACACTTTCTGCCGGGTGCTTCCAGCCACAGTTCTCGACATACAGTTCCTTCCTCTGTTGGTCGAAGCATGAGGCAAAGACATGATTGAATAGTGGATGGTTCTTCAGGCTTAATGACAAGAACCTTCTTAAACCGTCGATCGAGAACCTCGATGAGACCCTGCTCCAGTGTTGTCAAGTAACGAAGTAAAAGTAACGCGTTACTGTACTTAAGTAAAAGTTTCAGTACTTTTATTTGTAACGAAGTAGTACAAAATGAAAATACTTTTACTTGTAACGAAGTAACATTTAAACCATTTTTCGGTACTTTTACTTCGTTACAATTTTCGTAATATTCGTTACCTCGTTCGTTACTGAGAATTGCACTATAACATTATTTTAATAAAGGGCGAGGCTCAAGGAGCTAATTATCACAGCGCGAGCGCGATTGGAAATCTATTCATAGACTGGTAATTTCTAACTGTGACCAAAACACGTTACTTGTGGCGGTAATTCCTGCGTAGCTTGGAAAATAAGTGCGAAATTTTCTTAAATATATGACGAAAAAGTGGACATTTTATTCCTAGGCTAAACTCTTTCAATTCGTAATGAGTATCTGTCAATGACTGCAGATGTTAACTGCAGATGAAGATGACGATGATGCAGCATTCTTTACGAGAAAGAATAAAATGTCTGCTCATAAGGATGTAGGCCTACTTGAACAATACATGCATAGCCTACATAAAATTATGACACCTACAGCATTCTAACCTGGCCTAATTTGAAGAAACTATTTAATAGATTGAGTTCTCCAAGTTCGTGCAAGTGCAGCTGTTAGAGGCCTTTTCTTTAACTGTGCCAGTTTAACAATAATAAAAATAAACGCTCTGGATTGAATGCATTTTAAAAAATTAGTCTTCTTGGAAGTAAAATTTGGGGAAAAAATTAGGCCTAAGACTCGGTACTTTTACTTTTTACTTTAAAAGTATTATTTGGAAGAATACTTTTTACTTTTACTTAAGTAACTTTCTTGACGAGTACTTTTTACTTTTACTTAAGTACGTAAAGTCCTATTTACTTTTACTTTTACTTAAGTACATTTGCCCGATACTTTTAACAACACTGCCCTGAGCACTCCTTGACGATTATTGATCGGTCGTTGCAATCCAAAAAGTACGAGAACACATCGCATCTGGAACGAAATTACCGTATGACTTTACCTTCTTGATTTATCTCCACCAAACGAACAGCACTCGCAGGAAGGCAGGCCACGGTAAAAATCACCATCTGATTTCTCGACAACAGAACCTACGCGGTCCATTTTGTGGAGTCTGAGTTGGACCAGCAGAGTGCCTTCCTGTGATTCAATTACTGATATTGTTTCCAAGCGATCATTTAGATTTCTGCACATAAATCGGAAAATACATAAAAACCTAGAAATTTTCTTTTGAAAAGCAGTTCAAAGATTTGCTATAACGAATGCCAGTGGTGATAATCGCACAAGTAGATAAAAGATACACCGCATGAGAGACCATAAAATTCAAAGATTAAAAGTTCAAAGCATCAAATCATCAGTTCAACACATTCTTGTGATGATTAACTAGTCCCATGGTGTGCAGCTGCAAGACCGTTAGTCTTCGGGTTGAGTGGTGGTATTTTCCTGCTGCGTGTTTCGACGGACAACCTTCGATTAACAGTTGACTGGTCTGCCGGTCGAAACAAGCACAAAAGATGTGATTGTACAATGTGGGGGTTCCTTGGGCATATAAGTGATGCACTTGGTTAGGTTCCCATCCAAAATCTCGATATCATCATTTTCCTTAACAACGATCGAACGATCTTTATGATCCAGAAAGTGACAGAAAATTCCAGATCTACAACGGCTGGAGTGTATGCATTTGCCAGTTTGGTCGACCTCGACCAATCTCACGGCAGTCGCAGTAAGGCACGTGAGAACAAAGTCACCATCTGATTTAAGAATGGCTCCGCTGACGTTAGAAATGTTCCTCAGATTGGATTGGTGAAGTGCCAGAATTTCATCTCCCAGTTGTGCCAAAGCTTTGTAGTGTTGGAAATTCCCTTTGTACGTCGTGCGTATCCAGACTTTTTCCGATCCTAAAAAGGGAAAGACTACATTTTACAATTAAATTCGATTCATGATACTTCCATATCTCTATTTTTTTGATTGAACAACTTCACTGGCTCCCTATCTCTCTACCCGTATACAATTCAAAGTTCTCATTTCAGTGCTTTAAGTCTCAATTGGGTCTTGCTCCGAAGTATCTTCGTGATCTAATTCTTCGCCCCGTGTCTGCCACACGGCAGACACGGGGCTTCGCTTCGTTCTCTTCGATTCTCTGACTTCTTTGTTCCATGTTTCAGAGCCACCATGGCTCAATCCAGATCCTATGCCTGCACAGGACCTGTGTGGAATGGTCTTCCCACCTGTTCGCTCCACCATCTTCTCTGGTAGCGTTTCTTCATCTTTCTCTCACCTCAAATCTTGCCTTTTTTCTCGGGGTCTGTCGCACCGAAAGCGCTTCTGAATGGGCTACACTGGGATAAGCGCTATAGAAATGGCCAAATACAATACAATACAATAAATACTGACTGCACATAATAGGCTTAGTTTTTTTACTTCTGAAATAATACTTCTAATATCTCATTTGCAGTAGTATGTTGGCTGTCAGCAGCCAACATTTACTTCATTTATTTTATTATTAAGGAAATTTATATAGCACCACTCGAAGGAACTAATCAGTGACGCTCTTCTCGCTTATCTAAATTATGTCATACTATTGGAAAATCAATTACAACACACGCTGTTGCTGTTCATACTTTCGAGGCAAATATGTATACGAAATTACGAAGCGATATGATGAATAACCTGGTAGCTGAGCACATTAGTTTGTGTTAGGACTTAATTAATTATATTCCAAGATCGCACAAAATCAGTCTACAGAAATCTGACACATCTTAATCAGTTTCAGGAACTCACTGAGCGGATCGAATACTTGATCCAAACGTATTCGGGGCAAATACAATCCATAAATGACGTCACGCTATTTTGGCCGATTTTAACCCCCTTTCCCCTAATCACACTTCGTCACAAAAAGTCATTTGCCCTCTGAAAATGACGTCACAAAGCTCTGACCCCATAAAACCAATTTCCATGGCGAAGCAAAATGCTCTTTCATGGAACAAATAGTGAAAGCATGAATATTTTAAAATCTAATGGTGACCAAATATTGAAATAATTAGAAAATTATTAATAATGGTACCCGTATACATGAAAATAATTACGAAAAAATAATGAAAATTTAATCCTCAAAATTAGTGCTGTTATTATTAAAATTAAATTGTTGTTAATTGTTAAATTTAATAACATAGACCTGGTGTGACGTCACACTACCTCAGACCCCCACCCCCATGTCACACATCGTCACAAATTTCCGACCCCTCTAGGTGCGTGACGTCATTTATGGACGGCCCCTTCTGAGCAGATCCGACTCTGTGATCTCTCTCCACTGACACGATACTTTGGCCAATTCATCCATTATTTTTGTTGCGGCATCCGTCCATAGTGTCTCATGAGTTTTGTTTCCAAATATTTCTGTTGTTATTCGTACAACAAATATGTGATAGATCAGCTCCATCGGCAGCTTCATCAGCTGGAAACAGTGTAGATATCGTGTTTTAGAGGAATTTTAACAATGCCTTGAATACAAACATCCGCTTAAGTTAACGTCCTCAGGTTTAATAGACATTGCATAATTAATTATTAGATTTAGCAATTATGTTTTGGAGAAACATCTGAAAGTTTCGTGAGCTGTGGGTTAGTCGCCCTTTCAACCCCGTGGTTTAGCTGCTCAATCTAATTGTCTGGATTCTGCAAACTGTCTAGAGATCCAAGAACGAGTTTGGCAGTTAACAGACTATTGGTATTTGGGTAAGAATTGAACCGAGGCGGGACGAGGACTCGCGTGGCGGCGAGCTCTGTGTGTAAGAGGATCGTCGTAAACTCCCAACGGAGTCCAAGGCGGAGCCAAGGTCGCTGATGACTTTCGAGTAGTGATGTCTATTTTAATATTGAAAATCGACTTTTCTCCCTTCACTGACGGCACTCATTATAGGGTTCTATGCTGTAGCGGGCTCCATATAATGAAACCCGAATCCTATAGCTTTAGTTGCGAAGTGTCACAAATACGATACTATAAAACATTCAACTTAGTTTTTAAAACGTGTTATGATGCTCAATTAATCTTCTTCGCTGCACCTCTGATGAGTTTCTTCTGAATTGACGTAATAATTTATAAATTTGCGATTACAATCACGATTACAGCAACTGGCTGTGCTTTGTGCCAGCTATGGCATTCTCTGATCATTACAATATTCACCCGTATATTTTTACCCCTCACCCCATAGGTCTGAATTTAAGCGAATATGAGCATAGTCTGCAAGTCAGGTTTCACGTCAAAGAAACCTCCATCAGTCTTTCATCACTGTCTCTTGTTCCAACGTCTCTTGTTCCAACATGCAATGTGGGAGTTCCACACTGTAACAAGATCCATGAAGCCACGATTACAATCACGATCACCGCAGCTGTATTTGCTTTCATGCTAGCTATGAATGATATATTCTTTGATCATTGCAATATTTATCGTCATATTTTAAAACCCCCATTATCTAATATAAATGTGAGGGTTTGAGTGAAAGAAACTTACTCTTACTGGCTGTTCTTCGTGATACTTTCATAAGGATCAGACCTACCAACTGGTTTTAGGATAGTTACATGTAGTTATTAATTTAGCTGGTAGCTGGTATGTCAAGTTAAGTTATTACCTAGTATCAGGAAGTAATAAACCCACGAAATTGTAAACAAAGTACTGGCCTCCTGACAGAGGAGCTTGCACGTGATTTTCTATGAATCTTTGATACCATTCAATTGATATCAGGTTCAATTATTGGCTGACTATTATTGCCTTGTTAATCTTGCTTTTTCTAATTATTCTTATTATTAATAGTAGTAGTTCCTATTATTACTAGTAGTATTAATATTATTATTGACTTCTTGATACGCATATAACGGCTATTAGCTGTGATTCTTTGATGCAGATTAGGCCTATTTTTAGGCCTACCACTCAACTGGTATTAGGCTAGGATATTGGTCGCTTATATATTATTAGCTGGTGTGGTGCTAAGTTATTACCTGGTGTCAGGAAGCCATAACCAGTGCATGGAAATAAAGCAATGGCTTCCTGGTAGGAGCTTGTGCTGGCTTTTTTGTAATGCTTTGATGTATAATTCAAAGAATAATGACCAATCTCCATAAAAAATCACAGCAAAGCCATGCTGCCTACTATGAGGAAGCCAGTATCATTTAGTGGAAATGAAAGGATTACATTACAAGAAGCCAGTGCTGCCTTGAGATAAAGACAACTGAAGCTATTGCTGAACCAAGGAATGAATCTGGTTATTTTACTCAGAGATAACAAAATTAGAACTATGATGATTTGTTGGCTATCACATATACAGACCATAAAAAGAATATTCGTATTCCTGCAGAAGCTTGGTGTTTGCTGCAGCATTTGCTTTCCATTGAGCTCTTTACTTCAAACGCTGCTCAAGAAACCTTTCAACCCTGAAAAAAGAAGTACAAAGTTGTAGGTTTAGACTGGCAAAAGTTATTTTTAACGAGAAACTTCTCCTTGTGAAAAAACTCAACTGCTCATGTAGCTTCTGTAATGTTAAAGAGAAGATAGGCTTTCTGTTATTGCTGCTGTAATGTTAAGGAGAATATGAGCCATCTATTATCGCATTGTAAAACTAGAATTCCTACAATATACTCTGAGATAAATGTAACATTCATAAATTTCATAGGCTTTATCATTCTATTCATTACAATAACAGTTGCTGTCTAACTCACATCCCCTTTATGCAGAACTTAAAATGTGCTATGTTAAGTGATCTCTTATACGTACATACATAAAACGTCAAGAACTTGTTAAAATAATAGACCACTTGCAAAGAAAACTCTGCAGCAGTGCTTCTCAAACTTTCTGATGCTGCTATGAGAACTCATATCTGTTTACCAGTGTGTTTCAACATCAGCTTATAATGATGTATGTTATACCTACATGTTCAAAAATTTTAATTTTGTAATATTGTCACTGCTAATTACAGCTATACTTTTTGTTACTGTTGCATGTTTAAAACTGTTCATTGTATATGGACACTGCATGAAATTTTTATTGAATAATATTGCTTTCAGTTAACGTCAAAAACATTTGTATACAATTTAATATTTTGTTTGAGTAAGCCAACAATCAAATTTGATATCCACCACGCGAACTAATTGATCCGCCACCTAAATGAGGAGACCCTCCGCCTAAATGTTTTTGTTGCAATAATCGACCAATAATTTGACCATCATGTTGTACACATTTTATGGTTTGTCCAGGTAGCGAATAGCGAGGATCGGTTGTAGATTCGCAATATAGGCTTAGGTTCTAGATTTGCAAAGATTTGGAGATCCGCCACTTCTGGATGAGCAATTTAACTACTGGTAAATATTTCTATAACATGGTTTGATTGTATCAACCGACTACTTCCTTACAATGCTAAAATAGATTACTAATCTAGTATAAAAATCGCATTTATTTTAAATTTGTCACAAAATCTGTATTAAACTATCAAACTATAGAATAAGAATCTCATGTCAAAACACACTGTTAAATCTTTACCAATAAAGTAAAGTCTTTCACTTGTTCATTGAACGATATTTCTTTTCTTGCAACTGATGCAAAATCTTATTTTATTGCATCAAATATTTGATAAGGCTTACATTATAATAAGAATCTCATGTCACCGTCAAAAGCAGTACATATTGGTAACTATTACCTATCACAACTTGTTTTCAACTGTTTGTGTTAAAATATTTATAGCAGATTGGTTTATATATAAAAAAGTTTACATTGTATTACATAATGCTACAATACTCTTCCCAATATGTGTTTTCTTTTGTTGCCTGGTAGAAGAGTATAAATTATGGAATCTTAGTTATATTTTAACACATAACGATTTATTTCCCTGTAACTTTTAGTAGCCTACACTCTCGTCGTTAAAGTTTTAAATTATGCAACATAAACTAAAGCATCTATAATATATGGGCTCTCTACCTTAGAGAGCTATGGGTATAAGTCGTTCGTTTGACCTTACACCGAATGTTGGTGACATTCGGTGCAAGTAATTGTAATTACGACCATTTATATAGCGTCGTTGGTAGCAGGCTACTTCTAGGACGCTTCACAAAAAGTCTACTGTCAGCGTAAATGTTAGTGCTCGTGGTTACGTAACAGATGCATTTTTAACTGGTTTTTAAAAGTCGGTAAACTTTTGGTTTCCTGAATGGGTGCAGGAAGACTGTTCCAGGCAGTGGACCAGCGACCCGAAAGGCTCGATCACCCGCTTTGGTTTTAGTGGCTGGCACAAAAACATCGGCGACTTTGATGATCGCAGCCGCAACCTATTGACATCGTCCGAAAGGGGCCTGATCTTGTCTGCCAGGTAGCCTGGTGCGCAGTTGTTCATACATTTATGAACCAGGATGCAAAGTTTGAACTTGATGCGCTCGCCAACTCTCAGCCACTGAGGCCAAGGCCAAAGCCCGTCTCGTACTGAGCTATATATTCCCGTGACCACTTGGTTGTCCCTCGAATGCGTACCTCTACGGCCCATTCTAGGAGTTTCGCTTCTGTGGGCCCCTCCAGCTGGAACCGACTGCCTCAATCCCTTAGGGATGACTTCCTTTCTCTTTCCTCAGACCAGTTCCGCAAGCGCCTGAAACCTCTCTTTTTGTGAGTGAAGATACTGGCCTGAGTCGGGAGCGCCACTGATTCTAAGCGGCGCTTTATAAATTATTACTAGTACGATGGTCTTATGCAATCAAGTCAGAAGCACCTCATATGAGCTTTCTTAATCAAGCGCTATACAAATAAGCACTTACTATTACTTGCCATTACAATCGTAGTTGTGCTTGCTGTCTTACCACTGGAAATTACATTACTCCTGAGATAATTATCAACGAACGAACGATTTCCAGTGTTGAACGTCGTCGTATGGCAACAGAAGCCGCTGAGGCAATTAATCCTTCAATATCTTTTCAGACGCGTCTGTTCGCGTTCTTCAATGACGTCTATAGCGTCACGTCACGTCAGATTAGTCTACACTCCCTCGAACGTCTGCGGTGCATCGAGTGCAAAATTAATGCTAATAGCCGTATAACTTTATTGTACCTATTAACCCTTTGAAAGGAATAACTCGAAAAGTCAGAAAAATAAGTAGCTACGATATCTAATATTAGTAGTAAAAATGAACATAAACAGAGATAAGGGCCTATACAAAAATATTTAAAAATTCGTTGTAACTTCTTTCCTATCAATTGTAATTGTAACTGCAATTGAACATTTGTATAGCGCCATTCAAAGAGCAAAACAAATTAGAGGTGCTCTCTGCGCTTGTCTATAACATAGACAAGCGTAGAGAGCACCACATTAACACCATATTATGGTGTTAAATGTAATAGCAATTAGGAACTAGATTATTACATCAGTTAGCAAACAAAGCAGCGCACAGTGTACTAGAAGAGTCACCAGTGACGGACCCACGCACACACGTGGAGCCCAACTAATAAATTCCCGTCAACAGTTGACAGATGGCATCATGTTGAAATTTTAACAACAATTAAGGGCATCTATCGCAAGTTCAGGTGGTATTCAGTAGCCGCAGTATTCCAATAGGTTCCAAGCTTGTGAAAGTCAGCCCATCCAAAGATCACTTGGTTGTTTGTGTAGCGGGCACATGCCCTACTTCAAGGCTGCACGTGTCGTGAGCACCTCTCTGGGTTAGAGCACGTACGTAGTGGGATCTGCTCCTCTATACTCTAACTCTAATCCTCTGATAGTGCCAGTCCGAAGCCTGGGTAAAAGAGGAGGGCGACGATAATCGTCTATGTTATGCATGACACAGCGTAGTTGAACAGTGCCTACAGTCTTTGTCAAGAAGAGCAGTCCCCTAAGTTAGTCCTGAGGCAGCCATGGGTATGAAGTGTTAGCAACTTCGTTTTCTTCGTCTCGGCTTATGAGGGCGAGTGGCCAGTCATCTGCCTCGCCGTCTCATCTTTCCACCGACAGTGTACGATCAGTGTACTCATTTTAACTGAGTTGGCTAGGAGTGCAGGTGAAGCAGAAATCTTTAACCAAATTTCTGCCCTGACGGGGATTTGAACCCCCGACTTGTCGATTCACAGTCCAGCACGCTAACCACTACACTATCGAGCCGTGTCGTCTTTTTCAGCAGAGGGCCTCAGAAGAAGGAAATTTGAATGACACGAAGGAGAAAGAGCATGCATATGCATAAGTAACTGTTCTAGGAAGATAGGTTCACAGAGGGTAAGCTTAAGAGCTGTTGTGGCGGAGGATAAGCGGAACGACACCAGCAGAGGAAAGATTTGAAGAGGACTTAAGGATGCAGGGAGCCCACGAGAAAGCAAGGCCGTCTAGAGAACATCTAGAGAGACATTGACAGAGAAAAACAAACGGACTGATAGACAGACAGACAATAACAGAGTGACTCAGGCAGACAATTAGCAACCCAGACACATATTAACAGGGAGACAGATAGACAAACAGGAGATTCAGGAACCTAGAGAGATACTCCTCCCGGGATTGTGTAAGGGAGGTAGGTAGCCCGAAAGACGTAACGCCAGGAACCCAGAGAGCCAACGCGGCAGCCGTTGTCAGCCAAAGGCCTGACAGATAGGCACAGATAGGCAAAGGTTGGAGCCGGGTTAATGGAGTCGGCCTGTTACCACCGAACGTCCCTTCATCGGCCCCTATCGGGGAAAGGACTCCTTTCGGCCCAACGCCTTGGTTGATGGGCCCCCGAACCGTGCATCTACTCCCACACGTTCAGCCTAGGGCTCAACCAATCGATGACCTGATTGGTCGGCCGATGCAGCAAGCAAGTCGCATGCCTATGCGCAAAGGACGTCTGGGCGACAGTAATTGGGATGGAACTTCGTGCTTTGTGGACTTCTTTAATGGTGTAAAATATTGAAGGATGTTATGTCTACGGAGTTAAGTACAGTAATAAACGTAAGTGTACTTGCGAGCAGACGGACTCCTGCGTGTTAGCTGAAGGACTGGAATCTACGGGGCGCAGTCCATTTGCTGTTTTGACGCAGTCTACGGCAATTGGAATCCTGTTTGTTTCTTCCCCTCTTGTATCTTTTCTTGCTGTTCCTTACATCCGTCTGTCTTTGTACTTCTTCTTCCTGCTCTTGTCATTATGTACTTTACGTAGATCTGTCACTTCTCACCATCTTCCTCCTCATCCTCATCTTTCTTCCTCATCAGTTTTCCACTCCATCTCCTAGTTCTCTTAGCTGTCTCCTCCCCTCTGTCTTTCACACTCCTCTTAGCATCCCAATCCTTCTCTCCACAGCTTCATCGTCCATTTCCTCGAAATCAGTTATCCAGAATAATGGAATAGAGGAAGAGGAGAAGAATCTCTTCTCTTCCTACTTTTCCTCTTCCTCTTACCACTCACCTCACTCCTTTCCTCCTCCTCCTCTTCCTCCTATCCTTGCTTCTAGACTAGTCCACATTTCCAACCTGCATCTCCTTGATCCGCTTTCACTTTTCATTTTCCCATTCCTCCTCCTCTTCATCTTTCTCTTCCTCACATCGCTACTGTCACTCCAACTCTCCAGTTGCGTCCTCCTCTTTCTCACTCCCATTCTCGTCCTCTTCATTCTCATTCTCTTCTTCCGGTTCCTCCTACTTGTTCTCCTTCTGTACCTCTTTCGTATCCTCGAAATCATCCTTTTGTCCGTCCTTCTTCGTACTCTCCTATTATTCCTCCCATCCTCCTGGTCCCTTCTCCTACGACTTCTGCTCCTACTCTACTCCTCTTCCTCTATTCCATGCACATCCTTCTTCATCCTCCTCCTCCTCCTCTTTTCCCTCTTCTATTCGTCCTCCTCCTGTTCCTTTTCCCTTCCATATTAGGTTAGCCCAACACATAAATGTGATTCTCTTGTAAACCAAAATGCGGTTAGCAATTGGTATAATAAAGGATATACTTACTTACTTACTTACTTTCTCCCTCTCACATTCGTCGTCCTCCTCATTCTCTCCCTATTCGTCCTCTTCCTCTTCTTCCTTTTCCTCCTGCTTCTATTTGTCGTCGTCCTACTCCTCTTCCTTTTCCGCTATTCCATCCTCCTCCTCTTCCTCCTCCTCTTATTCGTCTCCTCCTCTTTTTCGTCCTCTTCCTCCTCGTTCTCCTCCTCCACTCTTTCTCCTTCTCCTCTGCTTCTTCCTCCCTTTCCTCCGCCACACCCTTTCCATCCTCAGGTCCCGTGTCTGAGCCGCCCAGCATTACCACCTCCATCATTCCACAGCATCGGCCGATGCTGCATTCGCTCTCTCTGACAGCGCACGGCTGCTTGTCGGCCTTCCCTTCCTCCGCGGCCGATTGCATCTCAGCACAGGCCGGAATTCCTCGAGGAGCTGGCAGAGTAGAGTAGGGCAGGGTAGGGAGGCCTACCCATCTCGTCGCCGAAGACGTACCCCGGAATTTTGTGACGAACTGGGTTCTTATTGGAGCGGCGAGATCAAAGGCGAAAGATCAAAGGATGTTAGCGCAAAGTAGTTTGGAATTTCTATGATGGCAGGTGTTGGAGAAAAGCGATAGTTGTTTAAGTACCTGCATTCGGAAAGCTGAGATTGGATTATTCTACGCAGGTAAGAAGTTTCGTCCATCCCGCCTGTAGTCCACTAGAGCCTACACCAAATCCAGACTAAAAATGGAACAGGCTAGTGTTTAGTATTATGCTAATCTGTACTGTATACACAACACTACTAGCCTAGGCCATACTATAATACTACACCATACTTTTCTATACTATGCTACATGTATGCTATTCTTTGCTATACCTTACCATGCTATACTATAGCATGACATCTATAACATCTACTCTGACCCTCTGGAAACCGGACTCGGACCTCCTTCGGACAACCCCTCTGACTCGACGCAGCGCTCGTGAATAAGCTGGTGCCCTGCGCTTGGCTTTCGAATGGTGCTTTAGAAGTTTGGAGATTACGACTACGATTAGTATGCTATCAGTTATAGTTATAGACTCTATAACTTATGCTATGCACTATTATGGTATACTATGCCATACTATACTTCACTAATATTAGTATTAACCTAGACTAAACCAGATTAGGCCGAGCTATATTAGATAAGAGCAGACTACATTAGACTAAGTCCACTAGAGTGTATATATAATTGGAGTGGATTAGACGATAATTCTGTATGCCTGTATATCTTTGTCAATATTTCTGTATGTATTTATGTGCATGTGTGTATGCTTGTATGTATGTCTGTATTAGAGACCTGCGAATCACAAATTTTTCGTCGAATGGAATCGGAGTAAAACCTCTGATCGAATCTCGAATCGAATCAGCGGGCTCCAGCTTGATATTTATGTAGTATACGTCCTTGATAGCACAGGCGTACCACAGCAGCACAGTTATCTATAATCAATGTAGGGGTAATAACTTTTATGCAGTTCAAAATCAATTAAACTAAAATTAAATTAATTAACAGAATTAAAAATTAGTAACATGTAAATTGCTAAATTATGCCACTGATGAAAACGTTTTATATTTTTTAAATTATAAGTTATAGCAAACTTTGATCTACCATAAGTATAGGCTAATGAGATAATCAAGCAATAAACGGGTGCACACTGCACACTGCACAGTGCACACAAGCAAGCTAAGGATAGTAGCCTAGGCCTACAATCCCTACATGCATCTGTCAAACATAAATAGTATAACTTTTACAGCAACTTGCAGAATGCAGACCATAATGTAAGAGGAAAACCAAAGATTTCAATTAGTGAACCTTTTAAAAACCTTTGATGCAGAATTCACAGATTTATTAACATCTTTGATGAGACGCTAGCACGCTACCTCACTCACGAGCAAAATGGAGGATGTGTCACACGACGAAATGTTATCCCATAATCCATTGCAATGCTAACCTGCACCCGCCATTTGGATGCTGCATTAATTTTGATGATACATACTATAGAGTCATTAGAAATTCACGAAATCACGGAAGCCATGAATTCCGCGATTTTCGGCTTTTGCCGTGAATGCCGTGAATGTAGCCAAATTTCGTGAATCCGTGATTTTCAGCAAATTTTGTGAAATTAACGCAACACGACGTTCGGAACTGACTTGTTTCGTCCATTGCAGTGCAAAACAAACAAAACATTTTTCAAAATGAAAAGTTGGTTTTGGTTTTTTTGTTTTTTTGGTTTTTTGTTTTTGAGATTTTCCTATTTCGGATCATAAAACTCATAAAATGGCATAATACCGTTCAAATTAATCAGATGCATATAAATGAAATTAACTAGACCAGTAGATCCGTAGAATGTCATAAAACGAAGTTAAGCAAAGACCATACAACAATTGCCAGAGAGTTGAGGAGACGACATTTTTGGCATTTATAATTTTGAAACTAATTGTAAAAACCCAAAAACAAAATTTGCGGTTTTGTTTTTTTTTTGTTTTTAAAAACCGCAAAAACCAAAAAAAAAAAACCAAGCCTTTAACAGCCCTGGTTTCGTCCCAGCGTCTAAGTTTTACAGATGAGAACTTGGTGCTACATGTAATGATGGTCCACAATTGCAGAAACTAAGTGCCGAACGTTCTCTCTGACACCTAACATGCATAACATCACACAGCGACAGCGCGTCGCTGTTTTTTGACCTAAATATTTATATGTTATTGATATGAATACTGTAGGCCTATTAGTAAATACAAACGTGATTTAATGCCGAACGTTAACGGACTTTTTGGTGGCATTATATCCTACATAGGATGATAGGGATAGCGTCGTTTCTCTGTTATTTGTTTTTTTTATTGTTTCGTCGTATCTTAGTAAATAAAAGAGTGACTTCATTCCGTGAATTTGCCTTAAATTTGCCGTGATTTTCGCCCATTTCTTTGCAAAATCCTACCGTGACTTTTGAACTTTTTTGCCGTGAATTTCTGCTGGCCATTATATGCATTGCGGCAGTTGCAGTCGCTAATGAGTTAAATGTCGTCGCGTGACGCGTTGAAAGCAGCAATTCAACAACCAATCCAAGAACAGTACACAATTAAAATGAATAGTTTACAGCAAAGATCGTAAATGGTAATCATTTTAGAATCATGACGTCATTTTCGAATCGAATCGAATACTGCCGTCCGATTCGTTTTGGAATCGATATAGGAGCTTCGCAGGTCCCTTGCCTGTCTGTCTGTAGCGGCGTAGCCTATTGTATGTATGTATAATATATGTATGTATGTATGTTTGTATGTATGTATGTTTGTAACTATGTATGTATGTATGTATGTATGTATGTATGTATGTATGTATGTATGTATGTATGTATGTATGTATGTATGTATGTATGTATCATGTATGTACGTATGTATCAAGACACTATTGCGCCTTGAAGTACCGCACAAAGGCGCAGAAGCGCAGTATCCTGTTCTGCTTTTTCCATGTTGAGGAAGAATGAGACTTGGTCCGCTTTTTTATATTAAAAATCAATATCGATAAGCGTATTGATTTCGTGGTTCTACCCCGAGGTTGAGGAAGGGATTTGGAGATGTTTGGAATGGTGGGAGGGGCAGAAGTGGCCAGTGGACATGCGCTGTAGCCATGCCTAGGCCCTATGGATGAACACTTCCTGCGTGTCGTACCGTCACTTCTGCCTTATATCCTGTTTCCGGTTTCGCCTGGAAGAGAAAGACAGACAGACAGACAGCAAATAAACAGGCAGACAGACAAACAGGCAAATAGGCAGATAGACAGGCAGACAGGCAGATATTCAGACAGACAGACGGGCAGATAGACAGACAGATAGGCAGATAGACAGACAGACAGATAGACAGACAGACAGACAGATAGAAAGACAGACAGATAGGCAGATAAAACAGACAGACAGATAGACAGACAGATAGACAGATGAGTAGACAGACAGACAGACAGATAGACAGAGATAGATAGGCAGATAGACAAGACAGACAGATAGACAGACAGATAGGCAGATACAGACAGACAGATAGACAGACACGCAGGCAGATACAACAGAACAGACAGACAGAGAGAGTGACAGACACACAGACATACATAGAAACGGAGAGACAGACAAACTTAGAGTGAGACATATGAGCAGAGATATATGTTCCATTGTAGAAGATTGGCAACATTCAGAACTACTGGTTCCCGTGGGAGTGGCGCTGGTTCCATAGACGGACGCTGGTTCCCCGGTCGCCGGGACAGACTGGTTCCGTGCGGGCGTCTGCGTTCTATGATTGGTTTTCTGGTTCTACGACTGATTGTCATCGATAGATGGCGCCGTGATCGAGTCGATCGACGACGATCAGACGATTTCGAATTTGGTCCTTGTCTGTCTGTCTATCTGTCTGTCTGTCTGTCTGTATGTATGTCTGTATGTCTCTTTCTCTCTGCCTCTCTGTCTTTCTCTCTATGTGTCGTCCATGTCTCATGTTCATGTCTGCCTTGACTCTGTCTGTGTCTGTCTGCCTGTCTCTTTTTCTCTGTCTGTCTGTCTTTCTCTCTGTGTCGCTATCTTCATGTCTGCCCTGATTCTGTGTCTTTCTCTCTGCCCCTGTCTCTGCCTCTGTCTCTGCCTCTGTCTCTGTCTCTGCCTCTGTCTCTGCCTCTGTCTCTGCCTCTGTCTCTGTCTCTGCCTCTGTCTCTCTGCCTCTGTCTGTCTGTCTGTCTGCCTCTCTCTCTCTCTCTCTCTTCCTTCCACTCACTTCCGCCTGGGTTAACATCGTCACCCTTTCCCATGCACCCCTTTCTTTTCCTTCCCTCTCCGAAACCATCTTTGTCTACATGATGCAAAACACAGCCACAGTCACAAGCGAGTCGTTTTTTATGGCGCACTCTGTAGATACGGCGGCCAATTGTGTATGGTACAGGCTGGACAGTTAGCACTTCCCTGCTCTAGGCTTCAACGCATGACATCACATTTCATAGCATCACACTTTACAACACGACACTATATAGAAAACGATTCAACGTTGACTATTTCTACACAACACTACACGGAAACTACTCTACAAGACAATAAATTACGTCACACAACACGACACTATAGTACATGACACTACACGGTACTACAGGACACTATACTACAAGCTACGGCATGCTACATGATACAGCTCAAACTGCACTACACGGATGTCGACCTGTAGCTTACAATACAATGCAACTGTATTTGACATTGTTCTTCAAAAATTCAGAGGTGCACAAATACGACAGAAAGGCAGTGTTGCCACTCAATAAAAATAAAAAACCCAAGATCAGA
Source organism: Aporrectodea caliginosa (assembly GCA_020284085.1). Taxonomy (NCBI): domain Eukaryota; kingdom Metazoa; phylum Annelida; class Clitellata; order Crassiclitellata; family Lumbricidae; genus Aporrectodea; species Aporrectodea caliginosa. The sequence continues at coordinate 1,796,929 of JACEVL010000671.1, forward strand.
CGATAAAAAAACCCAAGAAAACCCAAGATCAGTTTTTCAGCAAACTTTTGCAACATTAAGGGGGATAATAAAATAATAATTAATAAATCATATATTATAAATGATAAATATTATAATATAATGCAATTAAACCGGTTTTAAAAATAAACTTTTTGTTCTATTGGTCAAAATTTGAAAATGTTAATTGAAAATATGACGTATTAATGTAGCAATCAAGTCATATGATTCAAATGAAGTTTGTTTATTTAATTTCAAATTTTCAAACCTTAAAACGCTCAAATGTTTATTTCAATACGCCAATAACGTCATAAACATCTTCTTCTTCAGAAGGAGGTAATGTAACCAAAGCTGCATTTTTTTAAGTTTTTGTCTCTCACTGTAACGTTGATGACAACGTCCTTCAGCAACATCCGCAACCAAAGACTTGGAAGGAGTCCAATCATGGCAGTCGACACCGTCTCTAGCAATTGCTTGTTTAGCAAGTAGACGGCTGGCAACAGTTTCAGCATGCAGTTTGTTCGTTTGAGCAGTCTTGACCATATTTACCTGTGAGAAAATTCTCTCAACACATGCCGACGAGTGTGGCAGAGCCATGAGTCCACACATAAAGTTTGACAAAAGTCCGAATTTCATGTGATCATTGCTCAATTTAAACCAAAATTCAACATGAAGGAGTTCGGCTTTGGCCACTTGTTCTCTTAACGAAGGTGTCTTGGGAGTTACAAAGAACGTCTTGATATTTGTCATGTCTTTTTAAATTCAAAATTCTTGACATGTTTCTGTGTCATTTTGTGCGCTAACAGCGACGATTTGTTTATATTCGAGAGACTAAAGTCACATACCTTGCATCTGACCACAAACCTGTCTTTAGAATCAGCTTCAATGCAATCCTTGAGCTCCGGATCTTGAAGCCAATTGTTATTAAATGACTGCTGATACCATGATTTCGGTTTTTTAGCTGGATATGTTGCACTAGTAACACTAGCAACACTGCTGCTACTACGTTTGTTGACTTTGTTTTTCTTTTCATCATAGTCCGAATCGCTGGAACTATTACTTCTATCACACATTCCAATTTTTTACTTTGATTTAATGTTTAAACTTAATTACTTAAAGTAAAAAATATAATATTTTAGACTTTGACTTTATTTCGGACGCGCAAAGCGGCAAAAGTTTGACTTCCGGAAAAAGAGCAATGATGCAAATCATGCAATCTGCTTTTAGAGCTATACTAAGTTCTATATTTAGCAATAGCATAGACCACGCTGCACAAATATTAAGACTTTTATTGATCTCGATCATCCAGACCGTAATGGACAATCTATTATCTTTGTTTTATTTTATTATCACTGTCATTTTGTACGATTTTAATTATTTTGGAGAGGAAAGTTGAATTTTTACGTGAAATAAAAACCCAAGGAAAAAACCCAAGGTCTTCACGAAAAAACCCCAGAACCCAAGGTTGGATCAAAAAACCCAAGATCTTGGGAAAAAACCCAAGGAGTGGTAACGCTGCAGAAAGGACAGGATAATCTGGTCTGCAGGACTTAGTTAGTTCATCCACGACATTGTTCCAGGCCTTAATTTCCCAATATGCGTAAGAGCAAGGAAAAGATCTAGCGATTGAAGTAAATTGACAAATTTATTGTGTCGGAAGAAGCAATTAAAGAGGTGTCTAATGATATAAATTCTGTTCAGTGTTTAACGATGTCATAAGTTACCGACCACAGCGCAAAGAGAATTTCCGTTTTGGTAATAATTAGTAATATTCATATTTTCTGTTTGTGGCCGCAAAGGCCGTTAACGTCCACCCTATTTACCCAGTAGCAGGAGAGGGTGGGAAAATCTGGCAATTGAAGGAAATTGACGAGTTTATTGTGTCCAAAGAAGCAATTAAAGAGGTGTGTAAGAATGCTAATTATGTACAGTGAGTAACAACTTCTAAAGCTGCCGAAGTAAGGGAGAATAGAATTGCCGATTAGTATTTAATTAGTAACAGTAATTACAGTGTCGTAAATATAGATTTATATAGCGCCTCTTGCAGAATAAGAAGTGAGTTGCAGTAGTCTAGGCGGAAACATAATGTCATATTGTAAACTGCAGATAACATGCAACTGTTATTGTTAAACCAATCGCCATCCAATACTGCAACTGGTAGCCTACTTAGGGGGCCCTACTTAGTGGGACCAAGGCCCTTCTGGTCCCTCTATGGTAACCACTCGAAATACTTGTATGAAATATCATCGGTGTAATACCTGTTTGGCTGGTACACTAAAAATGATGGAACAGACAAACGCATGAACTCTATATTATGGTGGTAAAAAGAGAGGGAGAGACCGATCATCTGATGGCTCTGAGCCGCCTCAGTTGAAAGAAGCAGGAACGAGTCAGGTTAGATATGTGCTCCGTGAACGCGAGGGAAGAGTCAAGTGTGACGCCCAGGTCACGGACACTAGAAGAGTATGTGTAGATTAGGCAGAGAATTTCTCAGTCGTTAATTGAAAGTCAAGTTTTTCAAGTTGTTGCCTAGTCCCAGACCAGATCAATTAGGCCTATTAAGTCTTTGTAGCATTTAGGTAGAGTCGGTTAGTCGACATCCAATAGTGAAGATCAGAAACTAGACAATCATAAGAATGGACTGGGAGTAGATCAGATTCATTCATTCATCTCAGAGATTTATATAGCGCCCCTTCAAGATTACCTACTCAGGAGAGCTCCCGACCCAACCATGGCTAAAAAATCAACCTTGATGTTAGAATAGAACGTGGCCGCAAGGGCTCTAGACATTAGGCGTAGTGCCAAAGGGAACCCCTCCCAGATTGCACGGTGCTGCATAACAGAAGTCCGCGACCGGGAACAAGAAGCTCAGCCATGCTTAGAAGAATGGAGAGAACCACGGCGCTGGACGTTCAGTGTGGAGCAGCAGAGCTCCTGTAAAGTAAACAGGGGCCACACCCGCGACGCAGCGCCAAACCAAGGCAGAGATCCGGTAAGTGATCCGCTGCGGGAAAGGGAGCCAATGCAAGACATGGCCGCATATAGATTCAGTGACATGACCGAATCTTGGGATGCGACCAATAAGGCATGCCGGCGTGCGTCACCCCTCACTATTTGATCCAAACACCCAACCCGAGCCGCCGGGAGACCCACGTATAGGGCGCTGCAATAACGTGACCATTCATCTAAAAATAAGTAAGACAAAAAATGGAATTAAGCAAAAAGTCATCTATGAAAGTACAAAGGCAGGGCAAGCTGTAAAAAAACAGACGGGAAACAACAAAGGAGTGGATAAGCTTTAAGGCAGCGTTAAAGGTTAAGGAACAGAAGACCACTCTAAGCTGACGCAGCTGGTAGTAGCAATCGCGGCATAGCATGTTGATATGCCGCGTGAAGGTTAGTTCTTGGTCCAATGTGACACCAAGGTCCGGACAGAGAGGATGAGAAAGCAAACTATGGTAACTCCTGGGCAAGGGCCTCCAAATCAATTTTGGCGAGCTGCTGGCAAATGAACTGGGTCTTAGATGAGTTCAGCCGCAGGCGACTGGAGGACATCCAGGCCTCCATTGCCCGGTACGTGGCCCGGACTGCGGTAATGGCTGCTGACGTAGGACGGTGCAGATACGCCTCCAGATCATCCGCATAAGATTGGCTCAGCACAGAACAAGCGGCCAGAAGAGGACCAAGATCAGCGGTGTAAATAATATAATAGAAGAGGGCCCAGCACAGAACCCAGGGCAAGCCAAACGGGGCAGGGACCCATGGAGTCCTGGTAGACCCGTGGACGACAGAGAAGGAACGGTTATGGAGAAAGGAAGCAAGCCAGTCAAGACGGTTTCCAGAAAGACCAAAAGAGGCAGAGAGGCGCATAAGAAGATGATGCATGGTCCATGTACGAAAGCCTGAACATCACCTGCATAAGGATGGCCATTTGCCCTGTGTTTAGCAAATAAAAGCGGTATGTCGGCAGTAAAGAGAATGTAGAGTATGGGGCTAAGTACCGAGCCCTGGGGAACGCCAAACTGAACCCCAATCCACTGAGTCCTGGAGTCTCCAAGGACAACCATCTGCGAGCGTTCAGTGAGGTAGGATTTAAATCAAAGAAGGGGAATACCAGGATAACTGCAATCGCTGGACCAGAATCAGTCAACGCCACTTATTAGTGCATAATGGATAACTTGATTCGTATTATTATTTATACTTATTATTATTTATAGGCATTTATTAAGCGCCACTATCTAATAGCCAAGCATCAATCGTTGGCGCAGAGCAATTGTGAGCGGATTACCATACTTGACAACGATTGTAGGCTACTTGAACATTGGATCCTATTGGATTAGGTGGGATTTGATTGCATGGGTTTTGCTTAGCTCGGATTGGATTTGATTGGATTAGATTAAATATGATTAGTTTAGATTGGATAAGGTAATATATGATAGATTTGGATTATATAAGATTAGATTAGATTGGATTAATTTGGATTCAATTACTTTGGCTTGGCTTTGATTAGATTAGATTATATGTGATTAGCTTAGATTGGATAAAGTAAACTTAAGATTGGATTCGGTTAGACTAGATTGGGTTATTGTAGATTAGATTAGATTAAAAGCCACACACATCTACATTACCCTACGCCAGACCACGCAACAGTAAATTCATTATTAGCTTATTTTCAAGCCTTGACACGTAACACGTGCTAAGCTATTTTAGGCCTGGCTATAAATAGACCTTTCATGTACAGTCTCTTCTATATTGCATACAAAGTAGGCCTACACATATACACACGCCTACACACACACACACACACACACACACACACACACACACACACACACACACACACACACACACACACACACACACACACATATATATATAGGTTTCAACGGTTTCTCGACGGTAGCTCAAGGGGCTATATAAATGGGACAAGTAAAAGCATATACATTGGATAGGTGTTGTCGTCGTTGTCGTTTTTGTTGTAGTCGTTGTAATTGCTGTTATCATTGTTGTCGTTGTCGTTGTTGTTGCTGTTGCTGTTGCTGCTGCTGTTGCTGTTGCTGTTGGTGTTGTTGTTGTTGTTGTTGTTGTTGTTGTTGTTTGTTGTTGTTGTTGTTGTTGTTGTTGTTGTTGTTGTTGTTGTTGTTGTTACTATCTATATGTTCCTCTTTAACAGTGGGCTGCGCATTTGCATTCCAGGCCGAGCGAATGAGTGATGCAATTAGTTGCCATGGCTACAAGCATTCGTGGCTGGCTGGTGAGGAGAGGAGAGACCGGCTCATAACTTGGACGGGGCCAATTGGAAAGCCAGGCAGCTCAGCTGGCTGCCAAGGGCTTCATTCCTTTCGGTGTGGGAAGGAGGGAGTGGGACAGGAGGGATAAATAGGAAAGGATCAGGGAGACAAACAGACAAATAAATACACAGGGAGACAGGCAGAGAGACAGAGACATCATAGGGAGACGAGATATGTCATGTTGGGCTGCAGTTCACTTGTGTGCTCTACTTAGAGAGAGAGGGGGAGGGAAAGATCGAGACAGGGACAGAAAAACAGACCGAGACTGAGAGAGACAGAGAGACAGATAGAGACAGATAGAGACAGATATAGATAGGGATAAAGCAAGTGACATGCACGCATTAAAGATTTGCAGACAGACAGACAGACGGATGAATGGATGTATGGATAGGTATACAAACATAAGCTTGTATATAAATCTATAGACTATAGACAGCCAAACACACACACAGACAGACAAACAGACAGCGACAGACAGACAAAGATTGATGCATGGATAGAAAAATATAGACAACAGCCATAGATAGACAGACTGCCTGCCTGCCTGCCTGCCTGCCTGCCTGCCTGCCTGCCTGCCTGCCTGCCTGCCTGACTGTCTGATTGATAGACTGCCTGCCTGACTGACTGCCTGACTGACTGACTGACTGACTGACTGACTGACTGACTGACTGACTGACTGCCTGCCTGCCTGCCTGCCTGCCTGCCTGCCTGACTGATTGACTGACTGCCTGACTGACTGACTTGACTGCCTGGCTGACTGACTGACTGACTGACTGCCTGACTGCTGCCTGGCTGACTGACTGACTGACTGCCTGACTGACTGCCTGCCTGCCTGCCTGCCTGCCTGCCTGCCTGCCTGCCTGACTGACTGACTGACTGACTGACTGACTGACTGACTGACTGACTGACTGACTGACTGACTGACTGACTGACTGACTGACTGACTGACTGACTGCCTGCCTGACTGACTGACTGACTGACTGACTGACTGACTGACTGACTGCCTGCCTGACTGACTGACTGACTGACTGACTGACTGACTGACTGACTGACTGACTGACTGGCTGGCTGACTGACTGACTGACACCAGACAGACTGTTATACAGAGACAAATACGCGGAAAGGCAAAGCATAGCGGATAAATCAATCGCCAGTTTGTTCGCTTAAACAAATCAATGATACAGAGAAACAGAGCGAGACGGACAGAGACAGACAGAGACACAGACAGACGAACGGACCGACACGCAGAAACAGAGAGCGAAACAAAAAGACGGAGGCGGCGAGAAGTGACTAAGTGAGTATGATTGATTAATGGTCAAACTCTTCTTTCCACCGGCGTCCCAACCAGAAATTCCCGCGAAACTATAATATTTATACACATATAAGACATATATATATATATATATATATATATATATATATGCTATATATATATATAACATATATATATATATGACACGTGATATATATATATATATATATATATATCACGTATCACATATACATTTATATACCATATATATATATATATATATATATATATATTTGTATTGCGTGTTCATAATTGTGTTGTATATGCACCATGTGATATGTATATATATAGCAAAATATGATCAAGTGATACAGGAAGAGATATAAACATTGATGGAGACAAAACAGACGGCTACAGAGGTAGAGAGATATACACAAAGGGGCCGCATATTATATAACGCTCAAGGGGTAGGTGGGTGGGTTCCTGTTTTGTTAGCGTTATAGGTTTATGGTGGGTGGGGTAGGTTCAAGGTTTCGTTATATAACAAACTTTTCAGCTTATGCTATTTTGCTTGTTTGTCTGACCATTGGACTTTCACTGTAATATTTTAATAAATATTCTTCATTACTAATTGTGTTTTAGTTACTTACTCACTCAGTGCTTTGCATAACATGGGATGTGGCTAGCTGGTAGGTAGCAGCGCTCTATTTCAAACTATTCGAGGGTGGCCATATTGTTCATTTAGGACGCATTCTCAATCAAGAAATCAAGAAATTTCGTTTAATATTCAAAGTATCACACTGACAGGTCGCAACTTGTGACAAGTATAAGGTAACAAAATTGTCTTTAATAGCTCTGAGAGTTAGCCATGAATTAATTGGTTATTATAGCATTGACTCAGTTCTGACAGCTACAAGTTGAAAATAAGATAATTAGTTAGCTTTATTAATGCATCTTGCATTTCTAGTATTAAACGATTAATTTGCTAATTTGCATTAGTCTAGTAACTACATTTAATACAGTAGGCCTACAAACTTTTAACATAATCCAGTCACTATTAAAGTGCTATTAACTAACATTGTATTGTTATAAATCATCGACAATATCAACTTGACAGTATGATAATAATAATAATGAAAGTTTCCAGTTGTGTAATACAATAAGGTCCACTGTATGTCTTTGAATGTGCTTATAGACCCGTTTCTGTTGCAGCCTGGGGGGTAGGGGGTAGGAAGCATATCTGTTATATAATATAGGGGTGGGGGTCACAGCTGCTGTTATGTAACGTTATTAGGGGTGGGGGTAGGCAAAAAATTGAGATTTTTTGCGTTATATAATATGTGAACGGCCCCAAAGGCTTGGACAACGGTTGAGACAAAGTCAGAGAACGGGACAGACAGACAGACAGAGAGACTGACAGACAGACAGACAGACAGTGCGAAGGAGAGTGTCAAGGACCGAGACAACGACAGCGTCGTTTTCTGCAGAGCAAGTATCTGCTTTTTGAAGTATGAAGCCTCTATTATATAGAGTTTGATATTTAAAATTGTCTGTATGCCTCTATTGAAAATTAACTTCAAAATCTACCCAAAGAAGAGGAATTTTAATGCGAGTACCTATATAGAGAACGACAGTTAAACTGAGTTTACCAATAACTGAGAAAAACAAGATAAAAATAATTATACGAGACGATGATACAACCGATTCTCATATATACGGATCGGAATGCTGGACAATGCGAAAGCAAGACGAGAAAAGAATTCCTATGTACAGCAGAAATGAGTTGGCTATGGAAAATAGCAGGTATTTCAAGGATATTATATACAGGAAGTAAGAAACGATGACATTAAAAATAGGATACGATGACATAGACAAGCATTAGGTATCCAAACAACTCTGCTAGACAAGGTCGTTCAACGAAGACTCAGATGGTTTAGACATGTAGAGAGAGTGCCAATCCACACAATGCACAATATGCAAGATTCGAAGGAAAAAGAAACAAAGGCAGACCAAGACTACGCTGGATAGACAACTTAAATGAGGACATAACGTAGCTTCGACTGACACTAAGGGAAGCAATGGACTTGACAAATGAATAAGGACGATTGAGATTATTTATTCGTACCCATCGCCGCCAAATGGTTGGCGTCAGGAACTGATGACGATGAGTTTAATATAAAATTATATCTGTAAAAATCACATTTCAACTCTGTTTAAATCCGACTTGAATCAACTCAATAGACCTACACAAACTTGACCTGTCTTAAACTAATCCAACTTACAAACTGACCTACAAAGTTCATCACGCAATTTTAACCTAGCCTCAATCTGACCAATGACTATGGGCCAATACTTTTAGCACGTAAGAACCTCTCCAACCGCTCTGCGACCTTGGATGATGTCTATAGGGGATGGGAACAGGTGTTTCCTAACAAACGAAGATGGCGTAACTTGGGCCGATTTAAGACTTGTAGTACAGATGATGACAGGAAGACGGATCCGAAGGCAGAGAACTATGAGAACTATGCAGGCTGTTGTATGGAGCGTCGGCGAGGGACCTGAGGATCTCCCCCGGGTAGTCGAGCGAAGTCATGACGTTCCAACCGGGTTCCAACCGGTACAAACAACTCCCGCATAATATATCCAGGGGCGGAGGCGACCCACGAAGTCCGATCCAGATCTTGAATATATATCAATGCATGCAGGGTATACAAACTGAGTATATCGACTATTTATATACATTTACGGAGTAGGCTATATATATATATATATATATATATACACATGTTTAAAATAAAACATAAGTTATTTTCGCGCAGTGTCGTAATTGGGAAGAAAAGCAAAGAGAAGGTTAGGTACTGCAAGAAAATGCAGCTGAAGGCAAGGGAGGAGTATGGAATGGTAGGTTATGGGTTATGAGTCCCCCACCCCCACCCCCCCCCCCCGTCTTACTTTCCTAACCTTTCATTGTCCGATAGTCAGAGAGATACATCTGGACATACATTCCAAGTGACGGTCAATGAGAGAAAGACAGAGACAGACAGGCAGACAGACAGACAGACAGACAGAGAGACAGACAGACAGACAGAGACAGAGAGACAGAGAGAGAGACAGAGACAGAGACAGAGAGAGAGAGAGAGAGACAGAGAGAGACAGAGAGAGAGACAGAGACAGAGAGAGACAGAGAGAGACAGAGAGACAGAGAGACAGAGAGAGGAGTAGGTGGGGAGGAAAAAGAGTAAGAGAAGGGTGAGAAGGAGGAGGAGGAGTAGAAGGAGAAGAAACAGGAGAAGGAGGAGGGGAAAGAAGAAAAGGAGCAGAAAAAGAGCAGGAGGCAGTGGAGTTGGAAGTGGAAGAGAAGGAGGAAGAGGAGGAAGAAGAGGAGAAGCAAGAGGAGAAGCAAGACAGAAGGAAGAGAAGAAGGAGAAGGAGGAAGAGGAACGAAAGAGGATGGAAAAGGTCCTGGGAAAGTAAAAGAGGATCCTCTGTCTGCAGGTATAGAAATGGGACCAGGTGCTCGGATGAAGAGCCAGACGCGATGAAGGTGAAGAACCATCCAGACTGAGGCTGACTTAATACGTAGGAATCCATCCTTGACGGAAGGAGCGTACACTTCTTTCCAGTTCCTTTTCCAGATGGAAGTATTTAGTAAGTCGACTGGAAAACCGGCCGGGATTCTGCACTTAACCCCTTGCTTTGACCCCGTAACGGAAAACGTTCAACTGCCGTATCTAATTATGGAAGGAATGAGAGAGACAGAGAGACACACGCAGAGAGAGAGAGATGGATAGTTATGGCGTGTTGAGGACACATAGAGGGAGGGACGGACTGACAGACTGATCTAAAAATAGATGAGGGAATGTAGGGAAGCTAAAACAGAAAGAGGGGAAAGATGGAAGGATAGATGGAAGGAAGGAAAGCTGGATTAAAAATAGATGGAGAAAGCAAGAGACAGAGACAGACAGCCAGACATAGACAGACAGAGATAGACAGACAGACAGACATAGACAAGAGACAGATGTACATAGAGAAAAAGACAGAAACAGAGACTCAGACATAGAGACAGACAGTCACAGAGAGGAGAGAAACTGATGCATGAATAGTTGTGTCTATATCCAAGATGTCCGGACATGGTGGGGGTGGGCAGAAGGCGATTGTCCCCGCTCCAGAATCTGAGGCAGATCTGCTCTTGGTCCGCCACCATTGAGACCCACTGGATGCCAATCCTCATGGTCTAATGTAGTTACAAAAAATCGAAAACAAAACATCGTCAATTTTATCGGAAGCAAAATGTCCAAAAGGTGTCAAACGACTTCATTCATTCATTCATTCATTCATTAATTAATTCTTTCATTCATTCATTCATTCATTCATTCATTAATTCTTTCATTCATTCATTCATTCATTCATTCATTCATTCATTCATTCATTCATTCTTTCATTCATTCATTCATTCATTCATTCATTCATTCATTCATTCATTCATTCATTCATTCATTCATTCATTCATTCATTCATTCATTCATTCAGAGGACTGTTATATCGCCCCTCCAACCTACCCAGAAGCACTCCCAGCCTGACTTCGGCGATGAAGAACAGTTTCGGATTCTTTTTAAAGGTGTGTATAGAGAGTCCATAGGTACAGAGTAAAAGAAGACGCAGATCTGAAAAGCTTACGACTTAAAAGGTATGGTCAGTTTTCTGGTTAAGACGATGAAGCGGGGTTCGCACTCGTGACTCAGAGGTAAATGAGAACTAAATTCCGCAGCCTGCCAAGGTACCCGCTCCTAAACGACCATTGATTTGCTAAACTATTTATTCCAAGGTGTATGCTCCACTTTCGCCCCTTAGTTGGCAAACGGATTCACTGACGGTGGGAAGAAGACCCGGCGAGGGAGATGACTAGCCATCCGCCGCTACAGGCAGATACAATGATGACCTTTTGTTTTTAAAGGTCGTCAACTGATAACCAGACCGGATGGCAGTCAACGGGACCGGAGGGTCAGCACAGGGTCAGCGAACCGTGGCCTCGGTCGGCCTCCAAAGGTCAAGCGAACTGGACGAAATCCTGAATGATCTGTTGCGAGACACTCCAGCCGAGGAGGCAGCGGTCCGTGAACGGACCCTGGCCAACTCGTGGGGTACGAGAGAGAAGGAGTTCAGCGCCCCTCAGGGTTGCGTCTCCAGCCAGAGTGGCGGAAGTCAGACGGTCCTCACGTGGCAGACGAGTCAGGAAGGGCCGCGGAAGTGCGTCACCGTTTCCAAGGAAACCATCAAGCGACCGACACCCGGAAGCGGTCGCCAGGAGGCCTTTCCGGTGCGGTTCACGGACGAACGGAACCTTCTGGACGCCGTCGACGGAAGACGATTCCAAGGTCCTCCGAGCTACCAGCAGAGCCGTACCCTACAGACCCACAGGGAGACGAAGACCGAGGACCGAGTGTTGAGTCCTGTCTTCCGGAGACCTGTTTACGCCGATCGATCTCGGGTTCCACCAGAACCACCCAGTCGTCGAAGGGTCTTCAGTCCAGAGATCATGAGCGATGGAACGGTCCTCAGTCGCGGCGGCGACTTCTCCTCGCCATCGCAAACCTTCTCTCTCCCGCAGAAGAGGTCCGTCACCAGCCACAGGAACTACGCCTCCGACTCGGAAGAGGCGCTGACGTGGCTCGAAGAACAGAGGCGGAAGCTGGAGCAGAAACGAGCCGGAAGAACCGTGAACTACCGCCACGTCGGCGATCGATCCAA
>JACEVL010000671.1:1814216-1986716 GCA_020284085.1 Aporrectodea caliginosa
AAATGATCGCACCACAACCAACAACAATATAATAATAATAATTATAATAATAATAATAATAATAATAATAATAATAATAATAATAATAATAATAATAATAATAATAATAATAATAATAATAAACTACCATCTCTGCCTTCTGTATGCCTCTCCCGCTTGGTGGGATTCACTACCGCAAACGACCGTCAAAAACTCCAACGTTTCCTGCTAAGGGCCAAACGACTGGGCTACCTCCCTCCTGAACACCAGGATTTCAATCAATCAATCAATCAATCAATCAATCATTCAATCAATTCTTTTTATTTTGAAACATCAGCAATAGAATTCACAGTGTAATGCAATAACATGAATAACTTGTATGGTTTCAAAAAAGGAGACCCTGAAGGGATCATTAGATCCCGCTAAATAGGGACACCTAATTACGAAGTCATGTTGCATAAAGAGTGATGGCAGCAATCATATTATTGAATATTTATTTTGATGTGCGGACATGGTAATAAACATACATTTAGACCGAATGATGGAAGATGCAGACGTTAGACTCCTTCAAGCGGTCAACCAGAACTTTCAACATGTGCTTAGAGGCCTCTTTCCTCCGACCGTACGTAGGCCATATGCTCTGCGCCCTAGGCCTCATGAATTTGAACTGCCCAAAAAAGATGACCACAATTTCATCTCTAGGGTTCTATTTCGGACTATTCGGTGATTTTAAGATTTAACTCTCAATCTGACTAAAGGCATAAACTTTCATTACCTTCATTATCCCATGTAAACAAGTTGCGGTATGTCAACTTAGTATTTTTAATAAACGAAATCTACTAGTAATAATAACAACAACCACAACGCTCCAGCCGGAGGGTTGCGGGTTTGAATCCACCTCAAACCGCCGCGTAGAGACCCTGGGCAAGTCCTTCACTCGCAATTGCTCATGCGCTTCGGCGTGAAACTCCGATTCAGTGTCCGCGCTGTAGTCGGGAGCGCCTCTGAGTAGAAATCTTGAAGGAGCGCTAATAACAAATGCTCATACATACATACATACATACAAAACAAAACAGTGATATTAGAAATATTGGTATTAATCATGATGTTAGGCCTAATATCAAAAAGAAATAATTAGCAAATAAAATGATCGCACCACAACCAACAACAATAGGCCTAGCCTACTGATAACAACGAAGTCGACGACGATGATGATACTGACGAAGATGCAGTGACCCGAAGATATATGAACATTGAGACGGGGTTCGAATCCTGACCTCCTTTGGTCTGCATGTTCGGTGGGACCTGTGAGACCTTGAGCGCCAGACCAAAGGACCCTGGGAACGTCGCACTGTCGCGGACCACAAAGGAACCCGGGTCCTTATCCAGCAACAGGTTGATCGCTGGAACAAAACGGAACAAGTCAGATGCTGTTCCCACCGTCGCTTGCTCTAAGATATTCTATTGCAGTAGCCTAAGCGTATACTACTCAAACTGTGGTCTATGGCCCAATACCCGTGCTCGTGTGGTTGGCTATGTAGGATAGACTACATGTAAGATCAGATGAGAATATTCTTTAGGCCTAATTGACCAATTGCTATTCGCGTTTTGATGTGCGGACATGGTAATAAATATACATCATCCATTGAGCTGATCAAAACAGCTAAATAGTAGTAATAATAGCAGTTACTAGTTGCAGTAGCAGTTGTAGAACTAAGTAATTGTAAGCAAGTAAGAATGTTCTTTATTAAACGCAAGCAAACGCTCAGCGCTTTACATACAAAGTCAGAAATAATTTATGTACAAAGAAAACGATAATTAGAGGAAAATTAAGTCAACTAGAAAACATATGTCTAACTGTACAACATCCTAGCTAAGAAGCCACGCCTGGTAAGGGAATCAAATCTAGGGAGAACACGGTTATGTGAGCGTGGGCGCAGGTCATAACCAGTGCAATTGACAGTGGGGAGAAGGTCGTGGAGGGTGTGGCTAGTATTTGTTAAGATGTTTCTAAAGAGGTCTATATCAGCTTTTTGCAAAGCTCCTCAAAGGTGGGGAAAGATTTAGGTAGGAAACCAAGGCGTACCAACTTGCGGACCAGAGCACTCAGAGAGTCAAGTTCCTGCTTACTGGCAAAGCCCCACCATACTTGGGAACAATAAAGCATGCGGTTGATAGTGGTAGCCCTGACCACATCATGAAGCCTGACCCCCGAAAGCCCATGTGAGATCAAAATACGATGGGCATAAAGAGATTGCTTGGCCCGAATGCAAAGTCTTTGAACATACGGGGAAAAACCGAACTTTAGATTTTAGAAGTAGCACCTCACTGTTTAACCGCTCTTGCGACACCTTGTGGCTCCCAGGGCCGTTGACGTCGAAGTTCACCTTGCTTGAGTGGATTATTGGCTAGCGATGGAACGAAAGTGAGGCTTATATAGCGTTTGAAACAGTGAGTTAAAGGTGTCTAAACAGAGCCAATAACAAGGCGCTATATAAATACTTTCAGGTCGCTCGTCGTCTGCCCTCGGTGACTCCTCCGTTTTCGCGCCACTCCAGCGACCGTTCACCTCGCTTGGTCCAGCGCCCCCAAGCGACGCTTTGGGATCCTACCAGTCACAGAGGCGTATCTACTCATCCGAGACTGTGACCGGAAGTGGTCAGACGGGATATGATGTCCAGCAGCCTGGTCAAGTGTGGTCAAGCGGTGGACAACAGGTCAGTTGTTGGTCTTCTGAAGGCAACAGCTCATCTGTATGAAGTGTTAGCGCCGTCATTTTTCTTAGCCTCTGCGTACCAGGAATAACTCAAAGGGGAAGCAGAGCAGAAGTTAAACCCGCAAGAGGCAGTCATGGGTGTCAAGGATTAGCGACTTTATTTTCTCAGCCTCAGCTCATGAGCATATATGAGCAATTAAGCAAAGAAAAATAGTAGGCCTACCTTGTAATTCTAACTGTAATCATCGATGTAAATCTAACTGTAATCATCGATGTAATTCTAACTGTAATCATCGATGTAAATCTAACTGTAATCATCGATGTAATTCTAACTGTAATCATCGATGTAATTCTAACTGTAATCATCGATGTAATTCTAACTGTAATCATCGATGTAATTCTAACTGTAATCATCGATGTAATTCTAACTGTAATCATCGATGTAATTCTAACTGTAATCATCGATGTAATTCTAACTGTAATCATCGATGTAATTCTAACTGTAATCATCGATGTAATTCTAACTGTAATCATCGTAATTCTAATGTAATAATGTAATTCTAACTGTAATCATCGATGTAATTCTAACTGTAATCATCGATGTAATTCTAACTGTAATCATCGATTTATATAGCGCTTCTTCGATAAATAGACGCTATATGAATCTATATAAAACCAGCATCGAATAAAAGGTTCCTTAAAAGTCCCTTAAGGTCCCGGTACGAAGTGCAAGCGACTGCAATTTCTCAGTCTCGGCATATGAAGGCGGGTGGCCAGTCTCCTCGCTTGCTGCCTGATATGCCACTGACAGTGTATGGTCATTGGTCAATGTACTCATGGGCGTCCGCAGGAATTTTTAGGGAGGGACAAAGTTTTGAATTGTTGGAACGGGATGGGTATTGCCGAAAGCAACCTATCACGTCACCCTCAGCGCTCGCTCCCGCGATTAGTGGGTCTGGATCCCAACAGCCGCCAACGCTTTTGAAAGCATTTGACATGATATGCAACCTATTTTTCATTCTGGGATCCTTTTTCAGCGCTGAACGTTTATTTCCACGCTATTTGTATTGTATTGTATCTGGCGCGGATCCCAACAGCCGCCAACAAGTAACATCAATGCATGATTATGCAGTTATAGTATTAGAGACTATAGTTATTGTAGCTTTAAGCCTAGATAATGCTGTTTTCAGCTATATCTAATGGGGCAAACGATTTTATTTCAAAGACGACAACGAGGATTCAGACAACTGTTAAAAATTTCAATGTTTTTATATATTTTAAATTTTTCAGGTTATCTTGATTAGTTTGGATTAAAAATAAAACTGTGGAAAAAATCATAGACTTTCATTGTTAAAAACCAAGATGATGAGTATTTGTTTTAAATATGTGCAAAATCCAGGGGTCAAATCCCCCTTACCTCCCTCCGGACGCCCATGAATGTATTCATTATGGCTGAGTTCGCCGAGGGCAGAAATTCCTCAGTGCAAGATCTGTAGACTTGTGGAATGGTTTGGGTGATAGTACTATTATATCAGTGGACACTATCACAGCTTCTAAGAGGAAGCTTGGAGGGATCGGCGATTATGGGTTCCAGGTTTATTTTGAGTAGTTCCAACGGAGTCTTCTGAATACTTAAAACCTTTTGTTATGTTGTGTTATGTGATGTTATATTATGTCATGCCATGTTATGCAATGTTATGTTATGACATGTTATGCAATGTTATGTTATGTCATGCCATGTTATGTAATGTTATGTTATGTTATGTTACGTCAAGCGTTGTAATGTAATGTTATATTATAACATGTCACGTCATGCTGTGCTATGTCATGCTGTGTTATGTAATGTTATATTATGTTATATGTCACGTTATGCTATGCTATGTCATGCTGTGTTATGTAATGTTATATTATGTTATATGTCACGTTATGTTATGCTATGTCATGCTGTGTTATGTAATGTTATATTATGTTATATGTCACGTTATGTTATGCTATGTCATGCTGTGTTATGTAATGTTATATTATGTTATATGTCACGTTATGTTATGCTATGTCATGCTGTGTTATGCAATGCTCTGTTATGGCATTGTATGTCATGCTATGCTATATCATGCTGTGTCATGGAATGTTATGTTATGTAATGTTATGTTCTGTTTTGTTATGCTATGTGCTATGCATATATGTGCTGTGCTATGCAATGTTATGCTATGTAATGGTACATGTATATTATGTTATTGTGTGTTATGTTGTGTGTTGTGTTATGTTATATTGTGTTATGCTAAGTTGTGTAATGTATTGCAATGTTATGCTATGCTATGACATGTGTTATTCAATGTAATGTTATGTTGTATGCTGTGCTATGTTATGTTCTGTGATGTTGTGTTAAATAATGTAATGTTACATGATTGCAATGTAACCGTTTGTTATGTTATACGACGTGTATGTTATTTTCTGTTGTGTTAAGTTAAGCTGTTGTTTATTATCCGTTTATCCGCAGGCATCGAATCAGCAGTTGGTGAATCAACAGTGGCTGCCAATACAACCGTTGTCCCAACAACACAACAGTTCACTCAACAGGAAATACATTATAGACAACAGGTTCAACAACAGCAGTTGCAACGACAACAGGAGCAGCAGCAGTTGCTACTGCAAGAACAACAAAGGCAGTTGCAACAACAGCAGGAACAACAAAGGCAGTTGCAGTTGCAAGAACAACAAAGGCAGTTGCAGTTGCAAGAACAACAAAGGCAGTTGCAGTTGCAAGAACAACAAAGGCAGGAAGAACAAAGGCTGTTGCAACTACAAGAACAACAAAGGCAGGAAGAACAAAGGCAGTTGCAACTACAAGAACAGCAAAGGCAGTTGCAACAAAAGCAGGAAGAACAAAGGCAATTACAACTTCAAGAACAACAAAGGCAGTTGCAGTTGCAAGAACAACAAAGGCAGGAAGAACAAAGGCTGTTGCAACTACAAGAACAACAAAGGCAGGAAGAACAAAGGCAGTTGCAACTACAAGAACAGCAAAGGCAGTTGCAACAAAAGCAGGAAGAACAAAGGCAGTTGCAAATACAAGAGCAACAAAGGCTGTTGCAACAGCAACAGGAACAACAAAGGCAGCTGCTGCAGCAACAGGAAGGAACAACGGCAGTTGCAGTTGCAAGAGCAGCAAAGGCAGTTGCAAATACAACAGCAACAAAGGCAGCAACAGTATCACTCACAAACCATACAACGAATGTACGTCGTGGAACAAAAAACCGAGTCCCGTCAACCCGTCGCGTCCCAGACCCTAGACAACCGAGTCCGAGAGACCTCCTTCTCCTCGGCAATACCAGTCTCCCAGTTCGCCAGCCAGGAAACCTTTCGAGAGACCTCCATCGTAGATCCTCACCGATCTACTCTATCGGATGCAGCCTTCCAGGTGGAATCCGCCTCGAAATGGAACGAAGCAGGGAGTGGCTCCCAGTCCAACCAGTATAGCAGCGTACAGCGAAGCGTACAGGGTGGTAGCGGTGCCCAGGCGGTAGAAGTACAAGGGGTTGGCTCAAACCAAGTGGGAGGACAGGTTGGGGTGAGCCAGGTTGGTGCAAGCCAGGTTGGGGTGAGCCAGGTTGGGTTGAGCCAGGTTGGTGCAAGCCAGGTTGGGGTGAGCCAGGTTGGTGCAAGTCAGGTTGGTGCAAACCAGGTTTGGGGTGAGCCAGGTTGGTGCAAGCCAGGTTGGTGCAAGCCAGGTTGGTGCAAGCCAGGTTGGTGCAAGCCAGGTTGGGGTGAGCAGCCAGGTTGGTGGAAGTCACGTAGCGGGACAGGTTGGCTTGAACCAGTGCGGTGGGCAAATGATTGAACGACGGTATGTGGTTGAGAGGGAGGTGGTTGGGAAACACCAGGGAGGAGGAGGAGCTCATGTCAACGTAAACCAAACGGGAGGACAGGTTGGCATCAACCAGTTCGGAGGAACACAGGTGGGAGTGCAACCTATTGGAGGCCAGGTTGGTTTAAACCAGGTAGGAACACAGGTGATTGAGCAAAGGTATGTGGTTGAGAGGCAAGTGATTGGCAAGGGTCAAGGAGGGCAACAGGTCGGCACAAACCTATCAGTAGGGCAGGCTGACGTAAGCCAAACTGGAGGGCAGATGACCCATGCGATTGGAACAGGACAGGGAGCGTTTCAAACAGCGTACCAGGGCGGTACGCAGACTGGTACGCAGCAGGCGAGCCATCAACAAGACAACACGTACCAGACAGGTTCGGTTGAGAAGAACATCTGGGTACAGAGTGCCGCTGGTACGCAGTTTGGGACTCAGGATGCTCAGCAGGGTGGTACAGCGTTCCGACAGCAGCCAGGAGTACGATTTGGAGTGTCTGACATCGGCACGGGCGGGGAAAGCAAGGTACTGTCGAGTCCAAGAGGGTCTGAGAGGGTGGAAGTGATGTCGATGGATAGAGGTGGGCAGCAGCAGCAGCAGCAGCAGAGTTACTCCTATGGGTTCCAGCAGGTGGGAGGTGCGAGTGGTGGAGCGGACTGGACGCAGAGCTCTGGAGGAATGAACGATGGAAGATCGACGGCGTCTGCTTCCTATCAGGGAATGGGATCCATTAATCCAGGAGGAAGGTAGGTGGTCAGCTATTCATATGTGGTCAGTAGATGACCTAATCATAAGTGGTCATTCGGACCATGATCTAATCATAATCTACCGGTAATCTGATCGGAAATGATGACCTATATTCAGCATCTCTAAGATCTAATCCGATATGACGCAATGATGGCCTAATTGTATCCCCCATCCCCTCGTCACACTTCGTCACGAAAACTGATCCCCTCTGAAAATGACGTCACAAAGCTCTGATGTTATCAAACCAAATTTCCATGGCGAAGCAAAATGCTTCCTTCATGTTACATTACCTTCACATAGGGAAAGCATGAATATTTTAAAATCTAATGGTGACCAAATATTGAAATAATTAGAAAATTATTAATAATGGTGCCCATATATACATTAAAATAACTAAAAAAATACTTAAAATTTAATCATCAAAATTAGTGCTGTTATTATTAAAATTAAATTGTTATTAATTGTTAAATTTAATAACATAGACCTCTGTGACATCACACTTCTCAGAGGCCCCCACCCCATGTCACACATCGTCACAAATTTCCGACCATGACCCCCCTAGGTGTGTCATTCATTTATGGACGGCCCCCTTATAACCAGTTCGGTCTCGTGTAATGCTATTCAGTGTTAATCTTACCTTACGTATCCTGTTTTACATTACCTTGCCATATCACATCAGATCTTACATTAGCCTACCGTTTCCTGTCCTATCCAAAACCTTATGTCATTACACTTGCCATTCTTGGGCATACTGGCCTACTCAATGCATAGTGCATACTGTCCTACTCACTACCAAGTATGCATGCGTTTGACGGAGTACTTGTACACATTCATAGATATATAGACGCATACTGTTCGTGTCCTGTTCAGCTGGACTCTGAGACCGGAAGTGAGGAGTGGCGGCCACCAGAGAAACGCTTCGGGGTCTTTCGTCGACAGACACGTCTCATCGCCGAGGTTCGGAGGACTCGGTCGAGCACGAACGGCCAGCGCCACCTGCATAACAGGTCGGTCACACAATAGGACACACACAATACAATACATTAGAATATACAACACAATTGATCCAATACAATATACTATATGAAAAATTGATACAATACAATAGTCACTCAAGTATTTTCCTTTAGTCGCGTATAGTACTATATGCAATTAGGCAATGTGATACAATAGATCAAATCGATTACAATACAACAAATACAATATAATGCAATAGATAATACACTACAACACAGTACAGTACAATACAAGACTATGCAATACAGCACAGAGGCTGCATGTTACAATTCAATTCGATGCAATACAGTAAAATACAATGGAATACTACAATACAATGCAGCACAACGCAAGACGGTTTATGATACAATGGATGCAATATATACAGTACAACAGGCTATCCAACACAACACAGTTAAACATAATAGAGCATAAGATACAATACAATAGGATAAAGTGCACAATACAATGTATTGTGTGTGAATGTGTTTCTGTTTGTCAATAGAATCTGATGGCGCTGAGTGGAGTCACCAACCGCCGCGTTTCGTGCGGGATACATCCAAGTACTGGCACAAGCCGAACATCACCAGGGATGACGGTAGTTAGCACTCTTCCTCTCCTGTCCATATTCTCGTGATTCTGTCCAGTGGTGTAAATCACGGGGACAGAAGGGGACTGTCCCCCAAAAGTTTTGACTAAGGCCTATCTGTCCCCTCCAAAAAATGCAAAAATCCGGGCCACGAAAAAATCTGTCCTCCAAAGTGATGTACAAATTTTCGCCTCTGATACTCTTCCTTATTTTGCTCATTTCCTTGTCTTAGAGCGAGCATGCAGAGTCATGTCGAGTCCAAAATAAAAAATATAATAGAAAGAACTAAAATAGAATGAAATCCGATGGTAGGCCTATATAATGGAACAGAATAGTATAGAACGGATGTAGAATTGAATAGAGTGGAGTAGAATAAAATAGAATTGAGTATTGTGTTAGAACTTAGAATTGAATAATATAGATTAAAATAGAATTCTATTCTATTCAATTGTTTTGCTATCTTGTGCAAGGCAGCGGTATGGAGTAGAACAACAGCATGGCAGACCACTCTAATCTTGGGCAATGTAGTGTTGTAGAACAAGCGACGGTCAGAGCAGCATTTGATAATGTGACTTGTTCCATTTTGTTCCAGCGATCAACCTGTTGCTGGATAAGGAACCGGGTTCCTTTGTGGTCCGCAACAGTGCGACGTTCCCTGGGTCCTTTGGTCTGGCGCTCAAGGTCTCACAGGTCCCACCGAACATGCAGACCAAAGGAGGTCAGGAATCGAATCCCGTCTCAATGTTCATATATCTTCGGGTCACTGCATCTTCGTCATTATTATCATCGTCGTCGTCGTCGTTGTTATCATTATTGCTTTTGGTTGTGGTGCTATCATTCTTATTTGCTTATAAGGCCTATTTATATTTGCTAGCCTATTAATATCATTAGTAATAAGACTTACCAATATTTTTAATATCATTGTTGTTGTCGTTGTTATTATTATTATTATTATTATTATTATTATTATTATTATTATTATTATTATTATTATTATTATTATTATTATTATTATTATATTATTATTATTATTGATATTATTATTATTATTATTATTATTATTATTATTATTATTATTATTATTATTATTATTATTATTATTATACAAAACCATTGTCTTTATTTCTTTGACTAATACGTGGACGAAAACGGCGCTGTCAGCCGTTAGATGGCAACAAACACGAGAAACAATTATTGACAATTATTTCGCTCGTTTTAGACACCTCTAAATCGCTGTTTCAAACGCTATATATAGTCCTCACTTTCATTCAATCGCTAGGTCGTTCCCTCTAAAGAAGACGACGTCAACGGTCCTGCCATCCATAAGGTTCTTTAAACACTGAAAAATACTGTTCCACCGCCGCCGCCGCCACCACCACCACGACAATAATTATAATTACTTTCATGATTAAAGTCTGATTTAACGATTCTAAAAACCGAAAACATCTCACCAATAAATTAGTATCATATGAAAGTGGTGGTGACTGGTCGTTAAAACAAAACCTTCAATCAATCACCTGACTGATGATCAATTCATTTGATCCATAGATCGATCTGTGATTGGATATATTTACCTGTGCACAGGTGATCCTCAGGTGGACCTCATTCGACACTTCCTCATCGAACCGACTCCGAAGGGAGTCCGACTGAAGGGCTGCAGCACCGAACCGGTTTTCGGTAGGGCAGTCTGTGTTCATGACATTCGGTTTCGTTTTAGTGTTAATTAATAATAAGCTTATAGAATAGAACGGATTGGAATATAATTGAATAAGATAGAATCGAATAGAATACAATGGAAAGAGATTAGAATTAAATAGAATATAATAGAATTGAATGAGATAGAATCGAATAGAATAGAATGGAAAGAGATTAGAATTAAATAGAATATAATAGAATTGAATGAGATAGAATCGAATAGAATAGAATGGAAAGAGATTAGAATTAAATAGAATATAATAGAATTGAATAAGATAGAATCGAATAGAATACAATGGAAAGAGATTAGAATTAAATAGAATATAATAGAATTGAATGAGATAGAATCGAATAGAATACAATGGAAAGAGATTAGAATTAAATAGAATATAATAGAATTGAATTAGATAGAATCGAATAGAATACAATGGAAAGAGATTAGAATTAAATAGAATATAATAGAATTGAATGAGATAGAATCGAATAGAATACAATGGAAAGAGATTAGAATTAAATAGAATATAATAGAATTGAATGAGATAGAATCGAATAGAATAGAATGGAAAGAGATTAGAATTAAATAGAATATAATAGAATTGAATTAGATAGAATCGAATAGAATAGAATGGAAAGAGATTACAATAGAATCAAATATTATATAATATAATATAATAGAACAGAATAGAATAAAATAGAATAGATAATAATGCTGTTATAGATGAATGGATTGATGATTCGATGGATGGATGGAGGGTGGATGGATGGGTTGGATGGATGGATAACTGAATGACATTCTGAATTAACGAATGAAAGCACGAATGAATGAGTGAACGAACGGACGAACGAACACAACGAAACGGAAGGAAAGATAGAATGAATGTATAGAATCATTCATGTAGGCATGGACAGATGGAGTGTAAATCTGTATGCATAAGAGAGCAATGGGCTGTTGCTCCCTTACGCACACAATGATATTATAATACTATATAAAAAGTGATTATACTTATGCTTTGTGTTTAAATACTGTGAAATATAATTTGTTTTGCTCTTGGAATGAATAAACAAATTGAATTGAATTGAATAATTGTAAATGTAAATGTAATTGTAATCGTAATTGTAATTGTGATGGTGATTGTGATTGTTACTGTGATTGTAAGTTAAAGAAATTATTCTGTAATTTGTCTGAATTGTGAATGGATATTATTGCTCTGTTGTCGACAGCCAGCCTGGCCGCCTTGATCTACCAGCACGCTATGACCCCGCTCTCCCTCCCTTGCAAGCTGAGGCTCCCCGAAGAAGGTGAGTAGGACTTTGGCTTAAGCACTCAACTACTTACTCACTCACTAACGAACTATCGCCGTCATCATCATAATAATAATGGCTTTTAAGAGATTCTCACAAGGCTCTATAAACCTTCAGATACGTTGGCGTAGCCTAATTATCATTATTTTCGTAGTTGTCATCGTCGTCGTCGTCATCATCATCATCACCACCACCTTAATCAACATCATCATTATCATTAACATCATTGTCATCATCATCATCATCATCATAATGATCATCATCGCCATCATCATTATAGTCATCGTCGTCGTCGTCATCATCATCGTCACCATCATCATGACCACCACCTTAATCAACATCATCATTATCATCATTGTCATCATCATCATCATCATCATCATCATCATCATCATCATCATCATCATCATCATCATCATAATGATCATCATCGCCATCATCGTTATAGTCATCATCATCATCGCCATCATCATCATCACCACCACCTTAATCAACATCATAATTATCATTAACATCATTGTCATCATCATCATCATCATAATGATCATCATCGCCATCATCATCATCACCACCACCTTAATCAACATCATCATTATCATCATTGTCATCATCATCATCATCCCCATCATCATTATCATAATAATCATCACTATCTCTATAATGACCATCCCGCCATCTTCATCATTCCTCTCTTCTCGTTCTCGTCATAATCATAATCGTTGTTACTGTCGTCGTTATCATCGTTCGATGTTACTTTCTGGCACAGACATCGATGCATTGGATGGTTCTGCGACACTCGCTGGATCGGAATCGAATCCACAACTGAACGGCGCAGGTCAGTTACAGCTAACCAGATGAGGAAGAGGATGACGATGTTCACATGATCTTCTTTAAGTTCTCTGCCCTTCGGCAGGTTCCAACTTCCAATGACGCCACTCTTCTCTGTGCTGTGCTTTTTCCTTTAATTCGCTGTATCCGTCGGCCATCCATCCCAGCATCATCTGCCTCGGTCTTCCCCTCCCTCTTTTCCCTACCATTCTCCCTTCTATGCTTTCACATGATCATGATTATATAATGATTATATAAATAGTCGTGTATGAATTCATACAGATGTGTATGTTGTATGTATGTATGTATCTATAGACTCTTACTATGGAACTCCTAATTAATGTACCTCACGAAAACGCTAATTAACAGCCATGATAAAGAATGCTGTTGTCGTTACTGCTGCTGCTGAATTGTAATTTGTATTGACTATTTATGTTGCGTTGCTCTAAGAGCAAAGCGAATCAGAGGCGATCTCTGCGCTGGCCTGTGTTATGTTCAATGTCGTTAGGAAGAGGACCATTTTTCAGTTAACCCCTTTCGTGTGCGGAACGTAATATTACGTTTGCGCCAAACCGGCCGTCATTGTGCGGAACGTAATATTACGTTTTTATTAGTCTTTGACTTCCACGCACTGTGATGGCCGTAATATTACGTTCTAACATCGTTTTTGCGTTTTGATTCGGTAGATGACAGCAGTGGTTAGTAAAATTTCGAGAAACAACAGCAGCTCTTGGTGTATTTACTCTTCAACATCGTCGGACACACTTCCGAATTATGTGGACTTCGGGCTAATATCTATTCATATTACTGTTTTATTATACAACAATCTGTCTTTTTTTAGTGACAGTTATGTCTAATACGGCGACTTTGAATAGGGTAGGATAGAATAGGGTAGGATAGAATAGGTTAGGGTAGAATAGCTCAGCGCCGCTGAACTAGCTGCTGCTTTGCAACATATTACTCTGACGAGGAAGATCTTATAGATTCTATCTTACCCTATTCTACCCTGCCCTATTCTAGCCTACCCTATTCTACCCATCCCTATTCTACCTTACCCTATTCTATCTTACCCTATTCTACCCTGCCCTATTCTAGCCTACCCTATTCTACCCTAACCTATTCTATCCTACCCTATTCTACCCATCCCTATTCTACCTTTTTGGGAGAAATAATTCCACAAGGACGGCGGGTTAAGAAAAATTTAATTCCACACGAAAGGGGTTAACATGATGATGCTGATGATCGTTACAGCGATAGGCATGTATGATGTATATGTAAGCTTGGGTGTAGGTATTTATGTATGTATATGTGTATTTATGTATGCATATATGCCTGTGTGTGTATATATATAGGTATGTGTGCTTTTATTGTGCATGTCTTAAAATCTCACACACGTGCTATCCAAAAGTCCGGAAGTGGGGCATCTGAGCCGAGAATGTTCTCGAGCTGTTTAATGATGATGTTTAAGACACCGATGATGATGTATTTGATGATGATGTTGAATATGACTTTATTTAGGCGCTATATAAATGAAAAATCGCTGCCAAATACGATAACTAAGAGCTAGAGCGCTCGGGCTTTTACTACTGGCGCTCTGTGATATCTGATTAGATAATTGGCTCTTCTTTTTATGACCAGCTTGTACGGTCCTCTACATGAGCAGCGTCGAAACGGAGAACTTGACTGGACCGGAAGCTCTGGCGAGATCGATCAAGGACCTCTTTGAGTCTGGACGACCTCTACCAAGGTCAACGATCGTCCAGTTCAAGGTCACGCGAGATGGAATCACGCTCACCGATAACAGACGAAGGCAAAGGACTTATTTAATTTATTCATTTATTCAAATGTGTATTCATCAATTCATCCATTCATTCATATATCAATCCACCCATCTACCCATCTAACCATCAAATTCATCCAAATAGCCGTACGTCCATCATCCATCCATTCATTCATCCATCTATCCATTTGATCGTTACTCGAATCACGGATTTATATAGCACCTGTTTTAAACCTCATTGAAGGCCCAAATTACTTGACAACACGTAGCGATCGAACCAGATGGTTTTCAATCGCTTGTATACGCACAACAGACAATTCGAGGCCTAGGTTCTCATTTATAATGCAATTACTAGAAACACGAACCAACGGAAGAATTCTGTGGCCAGGGATGAATGAGACCGAGACACAAAAGTGTCTCAAAGAAGATAAACCTCCACTCAGTCGGATTGCAACTTTTGACATAGAAACTGTAGAGTGATCAGTTAGTTGCTTTCATTCTTTTGTTCTAGAATATTCTTTCGACGTTTCTATCCGATTCAAACGATAACGTTCTGTGGAGTGGACCCAAGAGACAGACGGTTAGAGCGACAACTATCTTACTTACATTTAACTTAATCCAATACGCAGAACGACAACTATCTAAGCCTATCTTAATTATATGTTTTAACTCACTACAGTTCTATCAATAATTAATTGATATCTATAACAATTGTCGCAATAATTCGCAGGATAACCTATTGTTTTAATAATCTCAGGATTTAACGAGTTCGTTTCAATTTTATTGTTAATTATTTGAGTAATTAATCAACTTCTAAATCAATTGTTATTTTATTTTCGTGTCTAAGTTGAACCTTGCTGTGGTTTCAGATGGACTGTCAGAAGTGAAGATATTACGATCAGTGGAAAGTTAGTGAAGATGCTCTTATCTGACGACGATTTTGTGACGATGATGATGATGATGATAATGATGATGGTGGTGATGACAATGATGGCGTGAAGTGGTGATGTGATGATGATGATGATGATGATGTGATGTGATGATGGTGGTGGTGGTTATGATAAGGACGATGATGATGATAACGACGACGATTATGATTAATGTTGATATGAAAACAAAGACGATGGCCTATCTTTACGTCTATTCCGTAAGAGCTTGAAGACCATTCTCTTCGATCCTGGTTATCCGTGGTTAGGTGGGAGCGCCTCAAATGAGTCCCTGTTGAAGGGACTAATTTAAGGCGCTATATAAATTTGTGTGATTACAATCACACTAATTGTTCTTTGTGTTTGTCAGGGCTTTTGGTTTCGTTGCGCGGAAGCCAGGAGTGGCGAGGGAGAACGCCTGTCACGTCTTCCTTGAACTCGATCCAACTCAGCCGTCCAACGTCATCGTCAACTTCGTTACGAAGGTTCTCATCGGTCAAGGTCAACGTCTGCTCCAGTAGTTATCACTTCCGGTACACGAAGAAATGATGACTCAGCATCGTCCGAAGGATAAAGGATTTCATGCCGTCATTTGCTCTCTGCTGTGTTCTTTAAGCCGATTTTTGGCCTCTGATTTGTCCTCCCCATAGCTGTCCCCTTTCTGTCCTGTGCTCTGTCCCCAAGATGCAACAAATATTTCTGCAGAGGTTGTGAAACTTGAAAACTTGAACATGGCGCAATGTGTGCAAGAAATGTGCACATGTGATTTTCAGGAGCGACATTGTACCCATCTTGTCCCTATGAGGGGACACCCATAAGCTATAATTGTGTACTCTGTTCTACCATCTGCTTTGTCTTTTGTCCTGTCTTCCGCTCTGCCCTCCGTCCTGTTATCTGTTTCCTCCATTGTGTCTTCTCTTGTGCTCTGAACACTATGTCCTCCACCCTGTCTTAGGTTCTGCCCTCTGTTCTGTCCTCTGCCCTGTCCTCTGTTCTGTCTTCCGCCCTGTCCTCTGTTCTGCCCTCCGTTCTATCCTCTGTTCTTCTTCATTTTGTCCTCCATGTTGTCCTTCATTTTGTCTTCTGTTCTGTCCTCCATTTTGTCCTCCGTTCCTCCCTCTGATTGGCCTTTGACAACTACTCCATTTGCAGTTGCTTTCCTAATACTCCTAATTGTTCTCCGAAGTATTATATTACTTTACATCGCATATAGTATGCACGTTAACTTTACAATAATGTTGTTCGTAAATTATTGCAATTATTTATTTTATTCTCGCATATTTCAACGACATTTACGTTTTTTGCTTGCAGTGTACAAACGCTTGCCTATACATGTAGACTTGACGCTACGCTATAGAGAGGCAATAATTATGTCGCCTCTGAGTTAGTTAGCCTTGTGGCAATTGTATATTGCCTCGTGTAAACAATTATTGCCTTTACTTCGGAACTATAACCGTCCGGTTGTTAGTTTTTCGTTGTTAGTTTTGTTGCCCTTGTTGTCCAGAGACAACGTGTGGTTGCTGTTGTTAATCATCGCCTTCAGAAGTAAATTGTTTAACCGATGTTGCTCTGTGTTTTATATAGTAGAGTATACTTACTGTACAATGCAGAATACTAAACAATAATAACAACATACAATACAATGGAATGCAATACAATACAACAAATGAATTACAATGCAATACAATGCACTACGGTGCACACAAAATGCATTGGAATGCAATACAATGCAACATACAATGGAATAAAAATACGACAACACAAAGAACAATACAAAGCAATGCAATGCAACAACATGAAATATAATACATTGCAATACAATATTAATTAATTACAATAGGCTTGATCCCTACTCATAGTTTGTTTTAGAAAAAGTTAAGACTCGATTACGTAGAAGCCGATGAGAGCTGAATGCAATGCATGCATTCCATGCAATCAATCAGCAACTTCTATTGCGCCACCGGTGTCTAATGCACAAGACTCAACCAATGGCACACCAAAACCAAGCTTTTGTCATATCAATATCCAGAAGATCAGTCCACTAAGGCAGAGACAGCCTATGGTGGAAAAGCAATTTTAGAAAAAGTAAAGTCTCAACTTGAGTAAGAAATATAACATGAAAGCGACAGAGCAGAACGAGCAGAAGCAGGGAAAGAATTACAAATCTCGGTCCAGCAATCGGTCACCAAGAACGGTTTTAGTGTTAGGCATTATCACTTTGGATCCTTGACCTGGAATTGATTTCACCCCCGCCTATGGATTATGTTTTGACAAAGCGCCTGTGAATAAGCTTGTTCCCGCGGTCTTGAGTTTTGGGGCGCTGTAGAAAAGTCGAGATTATGATTACGATTATGAAGAAAGAAGGGTCATCATGATCAGGTGACCTGGTTGAATAAAACAAATTATGGGTTTGGGATTAAGCCCCTACCTGTCTTATGTCGTTTGGCCTGTATACAGAGACGGGAAGGTTTTATAATGAAAACGACCAAGACACAGTAAGCAATCTAACCTTATAAGCCTGTGGAATTAGGACAGATGCTAGGTACTGTGTCTGGTTACAATTCTATGTTTTACACACAATCAGCCCTGCTTTCGACAGACCTCTTCCTAAATGGGAAGCCAGTGCAGTGATGTAAGTACAAGAATCGTATACGCTCATATCTAGATCACATATCATACAATACAACTCAGCAGAAAATACAGAACAATACAATGCAATAGAACAGAAACAACAGACAAAGTGCAATACAATATACAACTATGCGATGAAGTTGAGCTGCGATGTTTTTTGCGGTGCCTTTTTTCTGGTGATTGACGGCCGACTGCGCCGACCATTAGAGCCAACTATTAATACATAGTTAGATGGTAGGCAGAGGAACGGGAGGAGGTACTCTAGGTGCTTGACATTTTCATAAAGCATCTTTATCTCCATGCAAACAGACTTAGAGGGAGAAAGAAGAGCAGAAACAGAGTCAGCCAGAGATACAATGTCATATAGCAGACATACACAGAAAAATAGGAGGAGGCGCCGAGGAAAATGGAATGCATGGAGTTACAGAGACAGGCAGACAGACAGACAAACAACAGACAGACAGACAGAAACGCAAAGAGAATAGACAGAGAATGAGAGAAACATCAAAAGCAACCAAGAATACTGACAGAGACACACAACGAGACAAAAAGGCAGAGAAACAAGGAGACATTCAAGCGACATACACACAGAGAGCAGAGACTCAAAGAAACACCGAAAAACAGACAGACAGACAGACATAGACGTGGTAGGAGAGAGAAACGGTGCAGAGAGAGATGCAGAGGGACAAACAATATGAGAAAAAATCAGAGAAACAGACAGATAGGCAGACACAGACAGAAATGCAAGAAAATTCAGAGAAGCAGACTTATGTCAGACGAAGGCATCCGTTGTTTTCCTGTATATCTATTGGGAACAATAACCGATTTGCCGACACAGCATCCATTACTCTTCGTCAGCCAATACCTCAGTTTTACGTCGGAAATCTCCCAAGAAGAAAGACAGACAGATAGACAGACAGAGACAGAGATAGAGAGACCGACAGACAGACAGAGAGTGAGAATGGTCTGCAACAGCTGAGGTATGTTTCTGATGGCCAAGGGAGTGAAACCCGAGACGTCTGAAACGGTGGGAGTGCCGAGCGATCAGTGGTTCGCTCTGATCGCTATACCTTGATGGGAGTGGGGGCGTGATGCGGTTGTATACGACTTCGGACGTATACAAAACAGACTGCGATGCATAAACAGAAGGCGTTTTGCAGAAGTCGGCTTATTAAAAGTGACTGATTAGAAAGTTAATTTGAACGACAGTCAGGATTGGCACGAAGAAATGAAGCTATCAGTGAGTTTCAGTACTCTTGAAAAGTATGCAGCGTAAAGTTCTCGTTAACATAAATGGTGCTAAAGTAGGAAGTAGCTATCATAAGATAAACAGCTTACTATTATGCAACAGCTTATTGTGTGCAGCAGATTATGCAACAGCTTAATGAGCAAGTATTGAATTAAAACTGATATCTGAGCAACCAGTTAGTGGTTATTTTCAATGTCAAAGTGATACGGATTCTTTACGAAGAGGTATAAGTAAACTTACTCTCACAATGACGTGTGTGTATGTATGTATGCATAGTAGATACAATGTGGAATTTTCGTTTATTCATTAACATTGTCAGAACGCAATGCGATTGCAAAAAATATGGCCATGTATAGGCATCAGGTTTACAGTGTAAGCGTTTGGTCAAGATATAATTAACTTTTAATTGATAACCTAAATTTAAAGGGCTTAGAGTTTCATAGATGCCCTTATAAAGCTGAGTGTGAATAAAGTTTTTGGTATCCCTCGTTGGGAATGAGAATTCTTCTTGAGCCGCTTTTTGAAGGAAGGCAGTGAATTTGAGCTAGTTATTCGATGACTTAATTGTACATTTTTTTCTCACAGCTTCTGTGTTTGTAACTTTCAGGTTGATCGTTTTGCCTCTGAACTTCATTCGTAACCATCGCGAGAACTTCAGCCTCGATCTGCTCGACCTGACGCGATTTTCGACATAATACAACAAAGAATCCATAGTATACAACTGTATTCGATATTGCCCTCCTTCCAAAGTTCAGAAGCGTAGAAACCACGACACTACAGAACATCGATGCCGCTGAGCAAACGTGACTGTAGGACTTACTCACAGACCATACATAGACCGCATGAGTGGAGGTTCGAACCTGTGCTCTCGGCGTTACAGGCTGAGCTACCATTCGGATACCTCGCGTCTCTACAGCAATGAACATGAACTTTAACCTACACGAAGATAGATAAACTCGTGCAACGCTGAGAATGTCACAGAAAGATGCAGCTGTGTCGCAACTCCTCGATTCGACGAAGCGAGACTTGGACGTTGAATTGGGTCTGGAGTTGGACTCATGCCCCGACTCAGACGACAACGAAAGTCCACAGTCCTGGAACAAAAGTCCGCTGCATGTTCGGAAGATTAGGCGGAAGGATGGTCGACCTGTTTCCGCAGAGGTCAACTACGATCTGACATCGAGAAAGCTCCTCATCTATACGTTCTCCGGTGATGATGGTGAGAGCAGTGCGAAGGCTGGGCGAAGAGTTCCTGAATCCGATATCTACCTTAGAAGACAGAGTACACCCGAGGCTTTCCGTGGAATGTCGCGCTTTGTCGGTGCGCGGACCACGGACCTCTCGTCGGGGCCTGTGGCCCGGGAGTTGGCGGAACGAGAAGTGGTTTGGGAGAAGAGAAAGAGTTGTGATGGACGTGGTGCACCAGAGGACGACGCTGGCGGAGCTGTGTATCCCATTCTGACCTGGAGCGATTTACGGAACCAGAGAGATACGGCAACTGGGGAGAGGTGCTCTACCTCTTCTTCTTCGCAACGGCAAGTTGGTAATCTGAACGAAACTGTTAGGACTCACCTCGACAAAATCGAACGCACTAGTAAAGAATCGCAGAATCCTACACAAGGTAATCAGCTGAACGACGACGAAAGTCTTTGCTTTGAGGAAACAGGAAGGTTTCAAACTCCTCTGAATCGTGGAGAAATTGGCAAAGGCAGTTGGAACGCCTTTCAACGGACACCACCAAGAACCGGAAGTAGCCTTCCGAGTGTCGTCCTAACGAATGACGTTCAGTTTCGTTCTCAGGAGGACATGCGACGGATTTGGCCACCGCAGATCGAATGGAGGATTCCAGATGGAGATCGGGAACGCAACACTCGCGGAGTTTTGGCGGCTCATAAAAACATACCAGAAATCGGAATCAAATCGATGGAACAGAAGAAGCAGTCCTCGAGTTTCCAACACGATGAGAACATTCATAGACCATTCTGGAAACAAAGTGTCAAATCCTCAGCTACAATCGAAGGAGTTAGTCATTCTGAAGAGTCTGAGTGGTCGCTAGAAGGTCGGAGAAGCGAGGGGTCTTTGCGACAATGGCGGGATTCTTCCCATGTTCACGCTAAGCCGTACATCGATAAGGGAGTGCCATTAAGAATCGATATACCTCAAGAAAACCCGACTCGTCAACCAGCGAAGGAAAGGAGTCAGAGAACTGAAGCTGCTGTCCAGCGATCAGCGACGACGTATCTCAACTTCCGAAAGCCTGAAGTGATTCGGGAAGGTCTTGTCTTGCAGTCCAACTTCAATGGAACTGGGATTTCTAGAAATCTAAATGTTTACAGCAGCAGCCGTTTCGGTGAAGCTACTCGTACTCGCGAAAGCGACAACACTGAAACTTTATCGACAGACGGTTCTGATGGTGGTGGAAGCCAGTGCCGTGATACCGGTACGCTTCTAGTCATTCGTAGGAAACCGTTAGAATTTCAGAAATCATGCCAAGGTCGGTATGGCTCTCTACGGGATGCTGACGCAACTGGTTCTTTGCAACGTATCGCGATATCTTTAGAGGATAAACTGGACGCTGAATCAAGGGACATTGCAACTTCTGTCTCGCCAGCATCTCCAAAAACCAACCAGGCGTGTCTGGAAAAGACGGTAGCGTCAAAACCCCAAAGCAATGAACCACGCAAGACGAATGAGCATAGCACCGCCAACCACGTTCTATCTTTCAAAACAGTAAATCTATCTGGATCTAAACCATTCTCACCGCAAAACAACCAAAATACCACAGCTTTTTCGGACACAGGCGAAGACAGAGGAAACGCCGAGTCCACTTTACGAGGTCAGCGTTCACCCGAAGACGGTTTGAACAGCAGTTGTTCAACACAACCTCAACTGCTTCAAAAAGACAGAAGATTCCAGAGTGAATCAAACATCCAAGATTGCCCACAGACAGATGTTTGGAAAGGCGAATTTCCAAGAGACAATCACCCGCTTCAGGACAGAAGTTGCAGCGTGCCCATCATCATTCAGAACCGTCCACCACCTGGACATTTCCGGCACCATGATTCGTTCGACATCCACCATCAGCCAGTTCAGGGCGGATTAACTTTCAGAAGCTCTTACCAGCCATCCGAAAAGACTTGGACGATGAGCGAGTCGTCCATGAAGCCCACAGCAGGCGACTTGCCAACAGCTTGGAATACATTGGCTTCCACCCTGGACTGCTCCTCCTCTAAGGAGTTGAAATCGCCAGACTCCGGACGAAGCCTTGTACAGAGCGCCGAATATATAGCTTCGAAGAGCCCAGGGAAGACGGGGATCGCACCAAAGTGTAATTTGGAAGTGGGGGTACCAGCCGAAAGCAGAGGATCGAAGCAAACACAAGACGAGAAGACACATCGGAACTCATTGCCGCTAATCTTCTACAACAGCAAGTACAAACAGGCGGAGATGATGGATCCTCTTGCGAAGGTGTTCAACGACGGTAAGGACAGCGATACGTGGATGCTGTCAAGCGGAACGGGTGACTCGCAGTGGCAGTCGTTTTCCGGCATCCCCAAGAGCATCGAAGTGGAACGGACGGACGAACACGTGTCAGGTGATTGCAGACAAGATGTTCCGCTTGGCGACTCAAGCATGACTGAGAAGAAGCCACCGAAACCCAAACTGGAGATGCCAGTGCAGTCGCAACCTGAAGACTGGCAATACAACACGATATACGAACCCGACACACCGTCTCCACTGAACGAAATCCCTCCAACCGCCAAGGAAAGCACACAGCAAGATGATCACGATGCAATCGCAATAGCCGGCGGTCAACCGGAAAACCAGTGGAGCTCACTTCCGAGTCTACTCGACCGCAGCGAAGACCGTAGAGACCCAGCAGGAACCAGTTGCCAGAAATCCATCTCGTCCGACAAAATCCACCGCAGAGTCTGGATGCCAACGCACAGACGACAATCCCTACAAACATCGACGACTGGTGGCAGTCCGGCAGTGGAACATTTCCCGCCGGAGACCAAAACCACCAAAGACAAATCTGGATCTTCTGTGTGGGTATACCTGAGGGAAGATGCTACGAACAGGTGCCAGACCGGCAAGCACAGGACCACCTACAAGCGTGAAATAAAACAGATCCCTTCTGTTGCGAGTCAGATGTTTAGAAATACTAAAAGGCAGTATGAAACACCTGGTCAGAGAACACATAGAGATAGCGCCACACAAGCAACCAAATCCGAGCTAAATGAAGAAACCTTTAGAAAGAACGAAGGCATCACCAACACAGAACCCATCAACTTTATCCAAGCTGCCAATTATTGTTCTGATTCGTCATTTTGTGGTCTGGCGAAGACTAAAAGGGAACGAGAATGGAAGAGCGCAGAAATGTTGGAGCAGTCACAGGATCGACCGCTACATATTAACCAACGAAAGCATTCAACATCAGGCACTTTTGAGGTTGGAGAATTAAAGCCCGGCTTGGTGCACATACCGATTCAGCACGAGGGCAAAGATAATTCCGCACGTCTTAAAGAAACAAAACGAATGCAAACTGAAGCCTTTCCTACAGAAAAGATTGGTTCCATTCTACCTGCCGTATCTTCCCCTTCACCCGCAATAAGCGAGATTTCTGGAGCTGTGAGAAAACATGGATCAGCAGAACGGGTTACATCTGATTTGCCTAACGATTGGACAGTTCAACAAGCGATTCCTCTTAGACCAGGCACGAAACCAACTCAAGATCCGTCTCGTTCAAACCATCTACCACAAATAGACATAACGACGATAAAGGCAAGGGTGTTCCGGATCACACAGGATAACGTCACGACGGAGTTCAGCGCCCCATCGAATCAGCTGGACAAACGTGAAGGTCTTTATAACAAACTATTTACCGAGGACGTAGTGAAAGAGCATCCTCTGAATAGAGATCGAGAAGTTTTGCACAGATGCGAAACAACTGAAGCAGCACAAGAAGAGGTCAGCGACCAGACAGCTCGGCGTTTGGAGGATCTGGGAATGGACCAAACGTTCAGAGATGTCGACGACGAACTGTCGAAACTTATGACGGTAGACGAACCAAAATCAAATTCAAACACTGACCGATCTGTGGTCCAACCGTTATCGTCTGCAAATCTCAGTCTACTAGACCAGTCCCGAACTCTTGAGTGGCGAAACACAAGTCTAGAATACGCCAAACAGTGGTTGGACAGCACTGCAACGTCCAGTACTTCGCCATTCGACGTTGACAACTGTTTCCACTGCGACGAAAACTTCCTAAACGAAGGAATGGGGTTGTCGGGTGCTCGTCCGCAAGAGGAGATCGATGCAGAAAGGAAAGCTTGCAGCTTCGATGCTGAAGTGTTTGACTCAATCCTACAAGACTTAGCTGCTGTTAAAGGTCAGCGACTCTATTCGGAAGGCATTGGATTGAGGGAACTTAGCGGTGACCGCAATACTTGTGACGTGGTTACCGACAACATCAGACCTTCTAAGGCAAGAAGTAGAGATCTGCTCACAGAATCTGCTCTCGGTATTACCGTAACACCCAAGCGACCCACACAATTTCAGGTCTATACGGAAGACGAGAAGTCTTTTGTTCGTCCAATCAGCGACTCACAGTCAATGAAACAGACAGAGGAGAAGGAGTTGAGAGATGGACAACGAAAGCTTCCGGAAATACCTTATAGAAAAAATCATGAATCGGTACCGAAAGGTGGAGAAAGCTCTACAAGACAGATGGCACCCGATAAAAATGCCCGCCTGAGAAGTAGATCACCCGGTTCTACAGCGATGTTTAAAGGTGAAGTTGAAGATCACAAGTATTCACAGACAGAACATACGTTAAGGCCTCGCGTACCTAGTGCAACACATCTACCACATATTATACAGGATGATGCATCTGCCAAGTGGATCGGAGATCATCCCGTAGAAGAATCATCTGGACGTCTTACGAGTGATGAATGGAGACAAACAGACATTTATCAAGCGCCATTTGCTGCCACTCATGCAGCTGAAACAAAAGACAAAAAGAGATCGGAAAAACCACGTGATCTAGACGCTAAAAGCAACCAACAGCAGGGCAAATTATCCTCAGGTCTCGTACAACCAGACAAGTCTTTACCGCGACGGCAGACCTCTGTGGATTCAGGCTCCGAACCAGCGGACACGAAGCTATTCCACGAAATGACCTTGGAATGGTCTCCGGTCAAGGGCAACCTCCTGACAACTAAGGCGCCAGAACAGTGCTACGTCTGCTCTCGAACTGCACGACTACCGGATATTCCGTCTTTGAAATACTACAAGCTGAGTCACCGATGCTCCAGGAGCAGCCTGCAACACGTTGACGCGTCCACAGCTGAGCACTCCATGTTCCTGATCAACACCCGAAGCGAACTGAGTCTCCAAGAACTGGGAAACCTCAATCAGCTCGTATCAGGGAAGCGCGGTTCTTCGCTTCCAGTTCGCGGTTCTTCGTTTCCGGTTCAACGTAATTCTCGTCGGTCTTTGTCGGCTGCGGACCCAACCACAGTTGGAAAGAAACGTCCGATCTCGGGTGGTTTAACAAACGTCAGTGACCCTTGCCTCTCGACAGCAACTATTTATGAGTCAGCCTCCCGTGGTCCTCTCATCCGAGACGCTGCTGGTATCCACCATCACCCTATGAGAAAAGACGAACAAGACTTGATCATTGGGTCCAATGCCTTAGGAGAATCTAAGCCCACAAATGAAACTCGTGCGAGTATGTCCCACGCAGAGTCCAGAAGAATAGACTCTACTACGAGGCTTCAGTCTTCCGGACAAACTTCGATACTGGGTGCAACACGTCAAGGCTCAATGGACGATACTCTGTTTAGACTTGGACAAACGTTACTAAAATCCAGCTCTGGTGGTCACCTGATCTTCAGTCCTGAGGGTAGAGACGAAACCAACGCGACATGCAATGTTGATGGAACTGCGATTCAACCTGAAGAAAATTCTCAAGATTTCAGCGACTCTGAACTTACAGAAAATACCGATGTCTCGTTGGAGGGACTGCTGAGACCAAGCGAGGCAAGACATTCCTCTCTGGATCTGTACGAATATTGTGACGTGGAAGACCTCTTTCCAACCATGGACATTTCGACATCTGTTTTTACGGAATTCGAAAGAGGCCACGAATGCAACAAAACCGCCCCGAAACATGACAATTTCACCTCAGGTAGCCGGAAAGAAATCAAACTACGTGATCTGTACGGAGGCCACAATGGCGTCAATGAGAAACAGGAAGCCAGCCATTATGGAGACAGGCCACCCGGAAGCTTTGCGCATGTCGTGACAGAAAAATCGGAGATTTCTCGTCAGAGCTTCTC
This sequence comes from Aporrectodea caliginosa, assembly GCA_020284085.1. NCBI lineage: Eukaryota > Metazoa > Annelida > Clitellata > Crassiclitellata > Lumbricidae > Aporrectodea > Aporrectodea caliginosa. The sequence goes on from JACEVL010000671.1 coordinate 1,840,858, forward strand.
ATTGGTTGCGGCACGGAAACCCGAAAGAGCATATTCGGGCGCGCCTCAACGTCAACCTGATATTCATCCGGTTTACGGAACTGGATTTCCACAGGAAACCAAGCTGGAATCGGGCGTTCCGTTGCGTTATTCGGGAACGGTTTGTGACCGAACAACTTCGGAACTACGGGGAACCGAGTCTAAGGATTATACACGAGCAGAAAACTATGTGCAACAGGATGCGAACAAACGTACGTTGGAAGAAATAGCCGCATCGTTTGACGATCTGGCCAGTCCTTTTATGAAGCCGACGGAGGGCAGAAAGTCCACCGAAGCAAACGCCGAACCTCAGTCCATCGTTTTCCAAGAGCAACCCACTGTCGCTTTTCCATCAACTTCGCTTCTTCCATCTGGAAGAGTCAAATACCGAAAAATTTCGCAACAGATTTCTAATCTAATACCAAACTACGATGCCAAGACATTTGCCAATAATTATAATCATCTTCATTCGAACCAAGATAAAGTATAACGCAATTAGCCATGATCAGTACTCTCGATCGTTAGCAGGCACGTAGCCAGACTTAAATTCAAACGAGGCAACTTCACAGATCATTGTCAAAATCTTGGTTATTGGGGTCATTGTTCGATTGAAGTTCCAGTATATAAAAAAGCAAGAGCCTCCTCGTGCCTCCACGTAGCTACGCATATATGCGCGTTAGCCTGCATGCCTTAATTAAGCGCTGATTATAATCCATCATATGAAAAAGCGTTGCCAATTTATTTATAGAATCATGTTTCATGATGTTTGTAGTTTTACTTTTCGATTCGTAGAATTAATTGATTTCTTATTTCGTGAATGCCATTTTTATGACGCAACATCACGTAGTTTCGTCGGATTATAATTGATGACTACTAGATCAATTGCAGTCATCAGAGCGAAGGCGTAGGCTAACTCCAACAAAATCATACAGGCAGACTGATAATTATATATAATGAATGTTGTTGTTGTTTAATGGAGTTTTGGGAGCACTCATGACTAAGATGATGGTCCCCACAGTATAGCCTACACGATAGACCTACTAAATCTTTGTATCTAAATATATAGCCTATATATAGGCTATATATACATACATGTATATATATAGCCTATACAGGCTATAAAACGCTATAAATATATACAGTATATACAAATTATACATATATATAGCCTATATATATATATGCTATATGTATATATATATACGCTATATATATAGGCTATATATATCTATATATAGGCTATATATATATATATATATATATATATATATATATACAGGCAGTGTTTTCGGCCTAACTGGACGTTTGCTTGGCACGAATTTGATGACGTCACGGATATTGGCGCTAAAATTTTAATAAGTGAGCTAGTGATCTAATTTTTTGGCGTAACATTCTCATTTGAACAACCTATCCTCCAGTATACAACTTCCCATATTATATTGTGTATAACATATATTTGTCTGCATTCAAAATCGTTCTCGACCTATCGAGTCACCCTATATTAGGTGGCATCGTGGCTGATTTTAGTATCTTCTGCCTCCTCTCATCGCTGGTCTCTCTGGCAACCGGACTTGGATCTTTACTCTCTATAGGCAGCTCTCTGACTCTGCACAGCGCTCCTGAATAAGCTGGGGCCCTGCAAGTGCTTAACTTCAGCGCATGGCTTTAAAAATTTCGTCGACTCAGTTAAGCAAAATTTTAGTTTTAAATTTAAAAAAATGCGCCAAGACCACTGGGTTAACCCACAAATCCAGAACGAACATAAGTTATTAGATGCAGTGCATTTTCACGTCCTACTGTTGTTTTTTGTATTAACGAAAATAACGATGAATTTTCGTTAGTGTTATTTCGTTATAGTCAAAGTCAATGATACTTCACAGTAATAGTTGTAGTTATCCTTAACGAAATCATTTTAGTCTCGTTAATGAACATTTTCGTTACCGTTATCGTTAACGAGAATCACACTGCGGTCACGTGACTCCGAACCGGTGGTCACGTGACTGCGCTTTGGGTCACGTGACTTCAACGGCGGTCACGTGACTTTGTATTTGGTCACGTGACTTTGGTTGTGGTCACGTGACTTCGGCTGTGGGCACATTTCTTTAGATTTAGAGCTATTTAAGGTAAGGTTATTAGCAGAAGCCCAGGTAGAGATTAAATGCAGTTCGGATGGAATAGTATGAGCTTGAGAGGATCCAGTAATGAGGTAAGTGTCATCTGCAAATTTGAACATAAGATTAAGGGGCTGAGCAGGGTGCAGGTCTGAACCAGTAATGGAGAAGTTGGTAGGTCCTAAGACAGAGCCTTGAACTATACTAGCATTGATTTTGAGCAGAGATGAAGAGTGACCTTTGAATATAGTGAGGTGTGAGCGTTCAAGATGATATTCAACTAGCCAGTTATAGATTTGGTCTGGGATATCAAGAGTGGAGATTTTGTCAAATAGGGCAGAGTGCTTAACTGAGTCAAATGCTTTGGAGAAGTCAAGGGAGATTATTGAGACATAGTAATTGGTTTTAAGGTAGGTTGTCATATCCAGTGGCAGTAGGATGCAAATGGTCGAGAAGATAGAATAGTTGGTATTCTTAAATGAAGGGGTATTTGGTAGGGGCTGTGAGTCGGAAATTGGGAGGGGAGTAGTTTTGGTCGGTGGAGATAGAGGAGTAATGGAGGTTAAGGTCGTCTGCAGTGATGTGTGTAGAGTAGTTGCTTTCAGGATCTTTGTTAGTAAGGGATTTTACTTTATCCCAAAGTGGTTTAAGACCTTTACGAGGGTCAACGTTTTTGAAATCACAGGATATTTCTTTTGAAATGGCATGGTTAATTTTAAGCGAGAGAGAGGAGGCTTTCTCAAGTTTGTTTTGTCTCATTAAACGGTTTTTGTGACGTAGCATCTGCTTAATTTCTGGCGTAACGTACGGTGGGTCACTGGAACTTATAGTAGGACTGTCATTTTGTGACTTAACCGTAAAAAATAAGTAAACTATTTAAGAGTCGAGTCGAGGAAACAGCGATCGACTCGACAAAGACACCGCAACCAACGTTATGTAAACACAAAGATTTACACCTTTGCCGATAGGGGCGCCAGACTCCAGGAACGCCATTTTGGATACAGTTGCTCTCATAAGGACTTTCCTGTCCTGTGTACAAACGGTCCTCTATACTCGATTTGTTGTTAAATTTCTCCATTATTCTGAATATTTCATTTTATATTACAAGAAAATTCAAAGTTACTGTTCAGATGCGTGTACCATAATTATTATAGTACACTTAATTATTTGTGTGTACCAGGTAATGGTTGAGGAAGCGACAGTGCCACCCATACTCGCTTCATGTTGCGCAAGTGTTAGATTAAAATGGCAAACTTATAGTATCGTGGGCTGAAGGATTATACAGTATTTTTGGGCATGCTGAGCGGTCGCCGGACGATACCAGGTTTTCTAATGACGACAGTAACCCTAATCTTCTTTGACCATCACGACGCCTAACCTGACCCTAACCGACACTCACAACGCCGAACAATTTATTGTTCCCAGAAACAAAACGAACAGCGAAACTACAGTATATAAAGTTTCACAAAGATGGTGCAAATTATTACAGAAGTTTATCTATGAAGAGATGGTATGAGGGAGCAAAGGGCACGCCCGAAGGGACAAGTCCCACTGAATACTAAAACGCACAAGTTATTTTCTAGAACTAAATGGACAGCAGTATATATTATATCCCTCAGCCCCCGATACTATAAGCAGTATTAAATATTGCTCGAAAATGAAAATGTTCATAAGAAACGCTAAACAACGATATATTGTCAAGTTAATCATTTTAATGGTTTTCCGTGCTGCATAAACCCACATCAGGGCTTGTGCATAGGAATGCGATTACTTAAATTATGGATTGAAATTATGGCTTGTGATTTGAGCTAAACTGAGCATGTATTGTTAGCAGTGAACAGAATACGGGTTTTCGTAATCTTATTTATTTATTTCCAGGCCAAGAAATGACGGAGGGACATTCGAGGTCTTCGTCAATTCTTGACGTCACGTTTGAAGGTAATTAATGATTGGACGAGATTGTTTTAGGTTACTTCTTGCATTCATTGTAAATAGCAATAGTACTAAGTACTGTCTTGAGATGATGTTAAAGACAATGCTGCTTTCAAAGTAATTGTGTGTGTGTTTGGGTGGTCGTGGTGGTATTGGTCAAAGGACTTTCTCGCAGCCAGAACTTTTATAGAACGTAGACATTTTTTTTATCTCTGGAGCAATTCTTTATTAAAGCCTTAGGGAGCTTATCTTCCTTGAGTAAAAATAATATTAACAATAATAACCTCTTTGGATGGTCCAAAAATCTAGGACAAAGCCTGATTTTCAAAATATCTGCTTCCCACATATTTCTGACCTTATTTTTCATTCCTGCCTCAGGTGAAATAATAATAATAAATGAACCACTCAAACACGCTCTCCCTAATTTTTATAATCCTGATGGGTCATATGCACTGATGTTAATGATAATTCTAATAATAAAAACTTGCCATCTGTTCAACCCTTTCACTAATAATTAAGCGTGTCAACGCTGTTGCTGACCGCAGTTCCTTCTTCTTGCCAGAACTGAATGAAATGCAGATGTCATTGAATGGAAAGTTTTTTGTTGGTCTCATGAGAGATCATACTTACCTTGGGTAACAAAATACTAATAACAATATAAAAAGCAATAGCGCGTCATTCATACCGCGGGTAAAATTATAACGCAGTGGCGTAGCGAGTAGGCAGAGGGGCAACCTCCCCTGGGACAGCACAAGGGGGGGGCGCAAAATTAACTTTCAGAGGTACACAGTACTATGACAAGAACAATTTTAAAGTAACAAGAAAATTAAAAAGGGGCGCAGTCATCAAATCTTTCCCCTGGGCACTGAAACCCTTCGTTACGCCACTGTAATAACGATGATAATAACAATAATAATAATAATTCTGTAACATCAAGCATAACTTTTTTTGACTCCTGAGAGATTACACTTACCTTGGGTGAAAATAAATTGTAATTTTAACAATGAACATCTTTTCAGGTGATGGTCTGTCCCTGACACCAACAGCTCTGGGTGAAACATCAATCAACAGTCGCCGTATTTCAACTCGTTCGATCAAGCGAAAAAAGTTTGATGATGAGCTCGTTGAGAGCAGTCTCGTCAAGTCAGAGAGAGTGCGGTTGCGGCAGCAGGCGTCGATCGACGCAAAACCGGTTCCTATGATAACCAACGATGCTGATGTGGAACATCCAGAACCACTGCCGGCTGCGGCAGTTGAGAAGAAAAAAGTGCACAAGGTGGGTTGGTGTTTGTTGCATTTATTCTGTACTGTTTATTAGTTTGTTGTTTATTAAGTGTTTGTTACTTATTATGAGCTGTTTATCAAGTGTTTGTTGTTTATTCTGGGTATTTATCAGGTTTTTGGTGTTGCTTGTTGTAAGCTGTTTGTCAAGTGTTTCTTGTTTATTATGAGCTGTTTACCAAGTGTGTTTATTATTTACTACAGTACATTTTTCATGTAGATCGTTCATTATCATTCGTGGACTACTGTTCTTTGCTCTACTCAGTGGCGTGTTTTTGTTGTTTATTATGAGCTGTTTACCGAGTCTGTGCTTATTGTTTCCCGCAGTACATTTTTCATGTAGATCGTTTATTTTCATTTATTATCCAGAGTTTGTTTACTGTTCATTAGAATATGTTTATCATGTTTATTTTCATTTTTAGTTTTTCTTTCAAGGATTTTCATTATTTTTTTGTTATCTGGGATTTGCTCTTTGGTAGAGTATGTTATACAATATATAATGTACAATTAAATATTTAAAGATTTTATTATGCTCATTCTTATGTTAGTTTTTCTTTAATTTTAGTCGTCAAAATCGTCAAGTAAGCGATCCAAGAAGTCACGGGTAAGAACAACCTTGGCTTTACTTGAATGAATGAAAATCTTGACTTACCTTGCTGTAACTTACCTTGTATACCTTAACTTGCATAAACTTACCTTGGTTTACTTTGATTTACATAGACGTACCCTGGCTTACCTTTACTGACTTTAGCTTATCTTGACTTCCCCTGTCTTTTCTTAAGTTTTTACCTTAATCTAACCTTGCTTTAACGATGAGTGTGTACTAAAAGTGACTGGGAAACCAATGCAGTTCATCATTGATGTGTTAATTTAACACAGTGTATTTTGATTTACATGTGTGTGTTTTCTCCGTAGGTGAGTTTCTCCGGTTCAGGTAAAGATCTCGGACGATGGAAGCCGCAGGACGACCTGGCTCTAATTTTAGCCGTTCAGCAGGTAGGTTAACAGGTTAATTAGTTATTCATACCTGGATTTACCTGTCTACTTAGAAGGCCTTATGTGATCGGGTCGAGTGCTTGCTTAAACGAGGAACAGCTACACTATGGATGGGTCTATGTGCATGCGAGAGTCTGTCTTTGGTGACTTTTCTAATTATCTGGGCATTATTTGTTACAGGTGAATGTTTTGGTTTGAGTGAACTTTAACCCTGCTTACGCTGTAAGCAGCGCTTTTTTAGAAACTTTAAAGGCACTGTATTAGGTATACATACATATATACGCAGTGGCGTAACTTCATATTCTGGGCCCCCCTGCAAGATTTTCAAAATGGGCCCCCCTCCATACAGCCGATGACAATCTGATAGACAATTTTATGTTTCAAATTATCGACTCACTTTTGAGGCATACATTTTAATGATTTTAATTTATGATATTTTATTTTATTATTAATTTGTAATCTTATGCCACAATAAAAATTGTTTTCGATTTGCATTAAAATTGATTAAAATGAGTCAATTTTACATCGTTTTTTAAGTTCGTTTTGTAAATCCTTCTTTTTCCGTCGTTTAGCTGCTCCACTTAGAGGCTTGCTAGCCATCATTAGTACAATTTTTTATTTTTAAATCTTAAATTTTGTATTGTAATCCGATCTAATGTTTTGTTGTTATATAATTTAAAAAATAGTAATAATAATTTTACATTTTTATATTATTAAAAACTATTTTATTAATCTATTTAAACAAACTTTTTAAATAAATATCAACAACGATGGCCGACGGAAACTTGGCAATGAGAGTAATGACGTCAGCATAAATCAAAGACGAAAAGTGAAACTAATTGAGTGAATTAACTGCAAATTTCAACGTCATCTGGCGATTATAGTTTGCCTTCGAGTCACTGCTCACTAGCTTAAATCAAAGCCTAGAAAAATATGCGCCGACCGCGCATCAATAGTAATATTCCACATCATCTGCCTGCCTGCATGATTTATTGATTTTACAAGGCTAAGGAGTTTACAAGGAGTTTCGGTTTCCGGCTTTCTGCTGTGCATTTATTAATTAAAATAGTTCATTTTTTCAGGTTTGAAAATGGGCCCCCTTTTACCTGGGCCCCCCGCAGTTGCGGGCCCTGCGGGCCCATAGTTACGCTACTGTATATACGTATATACATTACATACTCACACATGCATGCTTACAGGCAAACATGCATACTTTGTAAACACACAGACATACGTTACATACTAGCATGCTTACATGCACACACGCATTAATGAACTCAATGAACATAAACACACATGCACACATACATACTATATATAGAAACATGCAAACACACACTTTACATACACACTTGCTCACATGCATGCACACACTCAAACATGCCTACCTAAACGCATACTCAATCTGTATTATTCGACAGTAATTTAACAGGTTCGGTTTGGGAGCACACCACTGATGAGGTTTTTCTTGTAGTGGCGCTTTATAAATGTCAGATTATAATTACGACTACTTGCGTAGTACTGTTAACTGCTGACCTATTGCAGCTAAACGTAACCATTTTGAGAAGTTGATAAAGTTTAGTTTGTTATGATTGTTTAGACATGTGATTTGACGGCTGTCTTCCTCGGAGTGAAGTTCTCCTGTAAGTTTACGCTGCGAGAGATTCAGGAACGTTGGTACACTCTTCTCTACGACCCGATGCTGTCAAAGTGAGTGGCGACAGGAAATCAGAATCGGTTTCAGTTTCACTTTTTGACTTTCGTTTTCTTTTGCCCTCTCAACTGTGAATCAGTTTTGGTTTTATGTTGTGACTAATTGTTTTTGACGTCTTAATTCACTTTGACTTTCATTTTCTTAGACCATAGCAGTTCTAATCGGTTTCATTACTTTGTTTCGCGATTTCGGTTTCACTTTGTGACTTTCAATTTATTAAATCATCACTAATATTGTCAATCATTTTAATTTTGTGCAGTTTCAGTTTCAATTTATGACTTTCATTTTCTTCTACAGTGCAGTTCTAAACTAGCTTCATTTTTAGTGTATCACTTTCTCTTTCTTTTGCTGTCTTGATTCGGCTTCATTTAGTGACTTTCACTTTCGTTTTCCATGACAGGCTGGCACTGCAGGCAATCAAACAGCTACACCCAGACTTGACTGCAGCCGTTCATTCCAAGGCGCTCTTCAGCCGAGATGAGGAAAAAAGCCTGGCCACCGTGCCATCAGTAAGTGGAGGAGCTACATAAATTTCTGATTACGTACATAACATTACATACTGTTATTATCATCATTTTCTGTTTGTCCGAGGTACATGTGATCTGTCATGATTACAAAATTATGGATAGCACTTTCCTGGGATGGCTAGTCTTCATTGATGTCGTGCTCAAAGGCACATTATTATTTTTATTTTATTATTATTATTTATTAGTATTATTTATTGTTCTTGCTCTGGGGTCGGGAGCATCTCTGAGATGTAACCTTGAAGAGGTGTCGTATAAATCTTTATTTTGAATGAATGAATTTATTATTATTATTTATTGTTTATTATTATTGTGATTATTGTATATTATTGTTATTATTTATTATTATTTTATTATTGATACTGACTCTAGACTGACTTACGATTTCTGGGACCAGTTGCATTTTTAATGGATTTCTGATAGATTTCATTTTTTTAAACTTATTTAAACAACCATTGATTGATACTTTTGCATGATGGTGAAGGTGATGATGATGATGGTGCTATGGAAGATCATACAGGTGTTCCTATTGTTTTCCTGAACTGGTGCTATATAATTGTTTGTTTATGTTATGCTAGACAACTCAACACAGTGTCGAGGTCTTTGAGGATCTGTTACAGAAGAACCCGCTGACCTTTCTTCCGGGTCGGACTGCGAAGGCTCTCTACAACCACTGGCTGCTCATGAAGCAGTACCACCTGCTTCCGGACCAGTCAGGTAGGCTGGCAAACGTGTGGATGCGTGATGGAAATACTTGTGAAAGTTGCTGAACGTGAGGTGACGTTTTTCAGGCTCTTCTGAAATCACAACTGCTCAGCACCATCAATTGATGCTTGGTCATTAGATATTGTAGCACTTAATAAATACATAATAATGTAAAAATGATAATAGTAATGTAATACTATTGTAGTAGTAATAATATAATGAATAATAATGATAATAACAATAGTATTGATAATATTATTAATAATAATAATAATTGTATAATAATAATAATTGTATAATAATAATAATTGAATAATAATAATAATAATAATAGTGAACCTTTTGTTGTTGACAGTCCAGCCAATGCCGAAGGGTGACCACGTTTTGAATTTCTCAGACGCCGAAGACATGTTGGACGATGAAGAACTGAAGTCAGTCAGAGTTCTCGCTCTTCATCTGCTTTGCTTTTGAGAGGTCTTACAGTGGCGCTATATAAATGCCCTTCAATGTACTGACCTGACCCACAAATTCTGATCTGACACTGAAACCAACTTATCCAAACTAGCTCTTGATTTGATATAGCACCGGTGTGATATAGCATATGTGAAGAATGGAGACATTCAAATCACAGCTCAAGGCTTATTCTTTTGAAGTGTCATGTATCTGAGTGTCGTTGATTTTTGTAGCTAATGTACAGCGCCCTTTTCTTTGCCCTTGTTATTATTTTATTATCTGGCAGAACTGCGACGCAGCTTTTGTGTGATGCTGAGAAATTTCAGAGAACATCGGGTTTCCTTCCTGCTCCAGGGTTTCCCAGGATGCACCATGGTTTTCCTTTTGATACCCTGTGTTTTCCCGTGATACTCATCGGTATCTTTCCCTCTAATGCCCTAAGTTTTCCTTCTGATGTTACAGGGTTTTTCTGTTGGTTACCCGGGTTTTTCCAAGCATCCTGGACGAGTTCTCGGTTGCTGTTAATGTTCTGTCAAATAATTATTTGTGACTAGAATAGGGGTTGTCTCAAGCATTGTGTAGACAGGCACGTCTATTGATTAATGTCATTAATCCATAGATTAATCCACTGATTAGATTAGGTTGTGATTATTTTATCGTAGCTGTACTTTCTTTGTTGATTCTAGAGGTCCAGCCAATGAAGAATTAGAGCATGGTGAGTCATCATTTGTTATCATCATAGTTTTGCCATTATCATCATTGTCATCTTCATTTAAAGTTTTCTTATAGCTATTAAATGATCATTGTCTTGATTTTTGTCTTTCATGTCTGTATGTATGCATGGTAATGGTAATTGCAAATTTATATACCGCCACTTCAAGAGAGGCTCATATCAGAAGTGCTCCCGACCTAACACAATAAAAACATGATCGAACAAAATGGTCTTCAAGCGTTTGCTTTATGCATGTATTATTGTAGTAGTAAGTAAGTATATTTTTAATAACTTATTGCTATATGTATGTGTTTGTATCTGCGTATGTAGCCAGTTATTTATATAGCACCTTTACAACCTCACAAAGTCACTAACCCATGACTATATATATAACAGGTCTTAAATTGCAACGAACGACACATGGAAACTGTTTCTTGCGCTGTCTCGGCTCCGTTTATTTGCATAGAAATGCGTAATAAATTTCTCTGATTATTTTACGTTATGTTCTTATTTTCAGAGCTGACAGTGGCCGACAGGAGGCAGAAGAAAGAGATTCGACTTCTCGAACAGGAACTGCCAAAGTGGCACGTCCTTGTTGAACACGTAACAGGTGACAATGACTTGAGTCATGACTTCTATTCTGATAGTCATAACATTTTCTTTTGCTGCATCACAGGTGACAATGACTTAAGTCACAGTATTATGACTCGAGTCATGACTTTTATTCAGATAGTCGTTGAATTTTCTTTTTCTGTCAGGCAGGAATTTTTACCCCCAAATGTTCCAATGTTTGAAATAAATTCTAAAAAAATTGCTTAATATTTTCGAATAGTTAAGTATTTGAAGTAAGTTTGAAATAAGCATCTTAATATGTGAAATAAATGTCTTAAAATTTGAAAACTGTTTTAGGTATCAGTCCACCGGAGTTTGACAACCTAACTTTGGCCGTCATCCGTGGTAGACTTGTTCGCTATTTGATGCGTTCCAAAGAGGTAAGTAAGTTGGTTGTAAAGTAAAATCTTCATAGATAAATGAGTCATTTATGAAATGTTTGTAAACAATTTTGGTAAAATAGTCATTGGTAAAATTAAACATCTTGTTTATTAAATGTAAAAGATCTTGGTATATGAGTCATTTCCAGAATGGCTTTAAAGATTTAAAATAAACTTTTATGAAATAATGTTAATAAGCAATCTTGATAAACAAATCTGTCTGTTGAAATGTCTTAATATGCATCTGTCTCTGTTTGTTTGTCTGAACAGACACTAGCTAGTTGCAACAGCATATGGGTCGCTGTCTGTCTGAACTCCCCAATCTCAAAAACAAAACAATTGGCTTTATGGGAATTATTCGTGGACTTAAACGGCGCTGTTAGCCCGCGAGATGGCAACAAACACTTGAAAATTAACAATTATTTGGCTCTGTTTAGACACCTCTAAATCGCTCTTTCAAACGCTATGTATAGCCCTCACTTTCGTTCAATTGTCAGATCTTTCATCTGGTCTGAATCAGCTCGACCTCTGTGATTTATTTAGGTGTCAGATTCGTTTAATCATTAGTTAGTTGCAACAGCATATCGATCACGGAAAGTAGTTTGTCGATTGTTTACTGAGTGAAGCGTTGTGTGAAACGGACGCTTAGCAAGATGTTAATAAATGAAAGGGACAATAACCATTTCATCAGGGCGTGCAGAGGACTGTGGAGTAATAGTAAAAAGAATGAAGCTGACATTAAAAAGTGAATTCAAATTTGGCAGCTGCAGAAAGAAAAGTCGACTGATGGGTATGTGAGTCCATGCTGCCACACCGCAGGACTCTTGTAGCCAGTCGTCTGGTGTGGACGTCCGCAAAGGGGGAGGAGGTAGGGTAAGGCCAAATGCGGACATGGGTGAGGGAGGGGTCCAAAGTAGGTCATTTTTCGAATGTCCTGTATAGACGACCCATAATGAAATTCTTCAACATTTTTAAGTCACCAGAAATGAACTAAGGACCTGTGATTCTTCTTCTACGGTTGACGTACAGATTGCTCGTTTTACAGATAACGCTCGGTCGATCGACGAAGGACAACCAGATTGACGTCGATCTGTCGTTGGAGGGACCGGCGTGGAAGATATCGCGACGCCAGGGAATGATTCGACTGTGGAACACGGGCGAGTTCTACATCACAAACGAAGGCAAGAGACCAATCTATGTCGACGCTCAGCCTGTTCTACCCGGAAGCAAACAGCTGCTACACAACAACTCGGTGATTGAGGTATGGTGGGTGGGGCTATGTCTTCTCATGTATTGGACCATCCTTCTAGAACAGTCTTTCATTGCATTTATGCTGTGTTGCATTCGGCCCCTTGCCTGCATTGGGACATTGCCTTCTAGATACTGGAAGGCAATGACTGGGATCACCCCACACTCCTCCTTCTTTGTGGACGTCCCCTATGATTGACCCTTTACTTTTTTTAACAGTTGTTTACTGTGTAAATACTTGTTTATCAAGTTCCTTATTTCAATATAACTTGGTAACAAAGAATACTGGATTTTATAAACGATTATTTTGTTTATCAAGATTGCTTATAAACATTCTCAAACTGTCTTATAATGCACGTGTTTAGAACAGATAGTGTACAGCACTTTTGTTAGTTAATTAAAATGCACTATATTAAGTATCTTGATAAATACATACATATTTTCATACACACATACACATACATAGTACATACATATATACGTGCATACATAATGTATACATACATGCAGGGAGCCCGTGAGTGGTGACTCTTCTGGTTTTCTTAGCACTTACTGATGGACTGTTTGTGGGTGCGGGCCGAATCCCCGAAACCTGAATCCCCGAAAGGCATTTCGGCCGGATCCCCGAAATTGATTGTCTAAGTCGAACTCGAAAGAATATAATTAACAAATAAACATTTGAATAGGCAGTATATCGATATACATCAAGGCCACGCTAAGTCTATGTCATGTTTACAGTTTAACTCTGAATAGCTCGTCCGCTTTCTAGAAAACTGTTTTCAGGAAATCGGGCTTTTGTCTGTTTTCGGGGATTCGGGCTGACCCCCTGTTTGTTCTTAATAAACTTAGCACCATTTTGGGTGGCATAGAGAGTTCCTCTGATTGGTATCTCTTGAACAGGTGCTATATAAATTATCAGGTTACAAAGAGTAACATTGTAGGTTTGAATCCTGGTGCAGCGAAGAGTTTGATTGTGTTGTCATTATTGATTAAATTGTGATTTTCTCCAAGATCTTAGTTAACTATGGAAACTTTTCGTACCTAGCCATACATGCCTGATCTAACATAACTATACATCATCTTACTTACATAACTATAGTCTGCCCTATTTTTAGTAGGTTGCTTAATAATTATATTAACTATCATTTTTGCTTTAATCAGTTACGTACTTAAGAATAATAATTATTACCAATTTGTCCTTGAGTGAGTTAGTTAATAAAAGTAGCAAAAAATTAATCAATTTAAAAAAATTAAAAAAAAATTAAAAATTAATTATTTTTTATTATTGATTTTGTGATTTCTTTCAGATAACGTGCCTACGATTCATCTTTCTCATTCATCAGGACCTCATAAACACAATGAAACAGGATTCACAGAAGACTGGAACCTCATAACCCAAATTTTAAGTTGTGAAACTGAGAAGCAATGCTTCAGCTGAAACCGTTGCCTGCGATCCACGACTTTAAGCGCATATGGGGTCTGGAAAGGACTGTAAAATCTGACAATGAATTCGAGATTTTTCACACAAAAAGACAGTGATGAAAAGTGGTGAAAACGAATTTCTAAGGTAGATTTTTTTAAAAGACAGCATCACAAGACCATAATTATGGGTGTTTTTTAATGCTTATAGTAATCATTGGGTAAGATAAATGGAAAAGAAATTATGCTGTTTTTGCCCGTTCTCTTAAGACTTTTTTTAAGGGTTCTTCGCACTGGAAGCGCCTACCAGAGGCGCATTATACGTCCGTAAATAGAATAGAATAATTATATATAACAGAATTGTATTGTAATGATCAGGCCCGTCCCAATGATATCTGGGGCCCTACGCAAGTTTTATTTTGGGGCCCCACCCCAGTGGGTATTGGAATACGTCATAAACATTGTGCTTATAAGAAAGTAGACTCCTCTGGCGTGAGTTAGTTTAAGTAGCTTTACTGAGCATTAATGGACAAAATTAATATAATCTTACTATTATCTTAGTACCATAGGTTTAGTACTGTAAGGCAGTGTCAGTATGTATGTATGTATGTATGAGCACTTGTTATAGCACCCCTCAAGATTTCTACTCGGAAGTGCTCCCGACTACACCTCGGACACTGAATCGAAGTTTCACGCCGAAGCGCATGAGCAATTGTGAGTGAAGGACTTGCCCAGGGTCCCTACGCGGCGGCTTGAGGTGGATTCGAACACCCCGCAACCCTCCGACTGCAAGGCACCGAACATACCCCTACACCACCGCGCCCCACAATATAATATTGTACAGCATTTTATAGGTTTGCTATTCCTGACTTATTTCCCGACTGACGTCACAAGCAATATATTATATTTAATTTAAATAATTTAAGTATTTGTTACTTTGCACTTAATTTAGACTTATGGGGCGTGTAATGTCATTATTATTATTATTATTATTATTATTATTATTATTATTATTATTATTATTATTATTATTATTATTATTATTCATAAATGGTATTTTGGGTGGCCTAACGTTCGGCGGAATCGCCGGGCCCTTCGCGATTGCGTATTCAGCGTATTCCTAGGGATGAGCCAGGCTACCAACCTCCACCGCCGTCGCCCCCACCGTCACCGCCTTCGCCACCAACCTCCTCCGCCGTCGCTACCACCGTCACCGCCTTCGCCACCAACCTCCTCCGCCGTCGCTACCACCGTCACCGCCTTCGCCACCAACCTCCTCCGCCGTCGCTACCACCGTCACCGCCTTCGCCACCAACCTCCACCGCCGTCGCCCCCACCGTCACCGCCTTCGCCACCAACCTCCTCCGCCGTCGCCCCCACCGTCACCGCCTTCGCCACCAACCTCCACCGCCGTCGCTACCACCGTCCCCGCCGTCGCCACCAACCTCCTCCGCCGTCGCCCCCACCGTCACCGCCTTCGCCACCAACCTCCACCGCCGTCGCCCCCACCGTCACCGCCTTCGCCACCAACCTCCACCGCCGTCGCCCCCACCGTCACCGCCTTCGCCACCAACCTCCACCGCCGTCGCCCCCACCGTCACCGCCTTCGCCACCAACCTCCTCCGCCGTCGCTACCACCGTCACCGCCTTCGCCACCAACCTCCACCGCCGTCGCTACCACCGTCACCGCCTTCGCCACCAACCTCCACCGCCGTCGCCCCCACCGTCACCGCCTTCGCCACCAACCTCCACCGCCGTCGCCCCCACCGTCACCGCCTTCGCCACCAACCTCCTCCGCCGTCGCTACCACCGTCACCGCCTTCGCCACCAACCTCCACCGCCGTCGCCCCCACCGTCACCGCCTTCGCCACCAACCTCCACCGCCGTCGCCCCCACCGTCACCGCCTTCGCCACCAACCTCCTCCGCCGTCGCTACCACCGTCACCGCCTTCGCCACCAACCTCCTCCGCCGTCGCTACCACCGTCACCGCCTTCGCCACCAACCTCCACCGCCGTCGCCCCCACCGTCACCGCCTTCGCCACCAACCTCCACCGCCGTCGCCCCCACCGTCACCGCCTTCGCCACCAACCTCCACCGCCGTCGCCCCCACCGTCACCGCCTTCGCCACCAACCTCCTCCGCCGTCGCTACCACCGTCACCGCCTTCGCCACCAACCTCCACCGCCGTCGCTACCACCGTCACCGCCTTCGCCACCAACCTCCACCGCCGTCGCCCCCACCGTCACCGCCTTCGCCACCAACCTCCACCGCCGTCGCCCCCACCGTCACCGCCTTCGCCACCAACCTCCTCCGCCGTCGCTACCACCGTCACCGCCTTCGCCACCAACCTCCACCGCCGTCGCCCCCACCGTCACCGCCTTCGCCACCAACCTCCACCGCCGTCGCCCCCACCGTCACCGCCTTCGCCACCAACCTCCTCCGCCGTCGCTACCACCGTCACCGCCTTCGCCACCAACCTCCTCCGCCGTCGCTACCACCGTCACCGCCTTCGCCACCAACCTCCACCGCCGTCGCCCCCACCGTCACCGCCTTCGCCACCAACCTCCACCGCCGTCGCTACCACCGTCCCCGCCGTCGCCACCAACCACCTCCGCCGTCGCCCCCACCGTCACCGCCTTCGCCACCAACCTCCACCGCCGTCACCGCCTTCGCCGCCAACCTCCTCCGCCGTCGCCCCCACCGTCACCGCCTTCGCCGCCAACCTCCTCCGCCGTCGCTACCACCGTCACCGCCTTCGCCACCAACCTCCACCGCCGTCGCTACCACCGTCCCCGCCGTCGCCACCAACCTCCTCCGCCGTCGCCCCCACCGTCACCGCCTTCGCCACCAACCTCCACCGCCGTCGCCCCCACCGTCACCGCCTTCGCCGCCAACCTCCTCCGCCGTCGCTACCACCGTCACCGCCTTCGCCACCACACCTCCACTGCCGTCATAAATGGTATTTTGGGGCCCCTAACTTTCGGCGGAATCGCCGGGCCTTACGCGGTTGCGTATTCAGAGTATTCCTAGGGACGGGCCTGGTAATGATCTTATCTATTGTAGTATGTTACATAGAAATAAGAACTTCAAAACTAATGGCTCAGAATGGACTCTGGTTCAAAAACTGCATTTGGAAACGTAGGCCTAGCCTACGTTTTCATTCTACTGGAAAACTAAATAAAGTCTCGAGAATCCAAGGATTTGTAATCAACTTTAACTTTAAACTGTCGTTAACGTCGTCTGCACTGGGTACATTCAAATAGAGTGCTATGTCGTAGTTACTTTGTATGGTTGTCGATTTTGAAGCAGTGATCATTTCACTCTGTTTACTTTCGGTTTCTTGATTTACACTTGTTGCAGCACTTTCATAATCTTCATTAACGTCAAGAGACTGAGGTAACGGCAGTACATCAGCTATAACAGCGTTCTTATTATCAGTAATAGTACTTGCATCGGCAGTTTCATGAATTTCATCACAGACATTACTGGATGAATTTCATCACAGACATTACTGGCAACTTCGTCAATATCACTAGACATTCTCGGAACCGTTGTGAAAAAGGCCGACACTGTAGAGCTGCTTCCGTCGGTAGTCATCCATGATTGCGTACGTGGCGCAAAAATTTAATTAAACAAATATGTTATAACACTGGCTGTTCAGTCTGCAAAATATATGCTTAATTGCCAAGATTAATTTAGGAAATAGTTTTAAAACCTAAAATTCTGAACGCGCAACGTCATTTCAGTTACATTCTAAATGTAAACATTTAGCCCAATCTGTGAATGAATGTCAGCCCGAATATTATGCATTCAAGTAAAGTAACTAAGTAGCACCTATTACAGAGGCGCTGTGTGAGCAGCTGCCACCAGAGCGCTGTACAGCTGCATCATCTAAAGTACATGAGTGCACTTAGTTCTTACACCGTGTGTTAGTAAATGCATTATATCATTTTTACATGATTTAATTTCAGGGGTGTTTAAACACCCAAAACACCCCCATAAATACGGCCTTGTAGCCATTCATTGTTAAAAACCAAGATAAGTAATTTTTGAAATATTCGCAAAATCCGGGGGGGGCACAAATGGCCTCCCTTTCCCCCTCCGGACTCCCATGTTTGGGGTTAGGGCCCCGGATGTCTTAATCCGGCTTTTGGCTTAGGGCCCCCGGAAGTCTTAATCCGGCCATATGGAAGTGTACCTCAGCGCAAGCACAGGCCAACAAAGTGAGGTCAGATTCAATACGAAGGCTAAAACATAACCAGGTAACACGGTTGATTTTCTACATATAGCACATTAAACAGTAGTATTGCTATCACAGGGGTAACAAATAATACAAAAGAAATGACAAAATCTACAATTTATTTACAAGTACATATACATTGGAATCCATGCAACATGAACTATGCAAGTACCTGCAAACGAATTCATCACTGTCGAGAGTTTCGTGAAAGTGCAGAGTGAAAATTGCCAATGGATCGCAGCGACTCTTAAGGAGAATGCAACTCCAGACAAGTCTAGCTCAAAAGACCACCTCTAGTATACACATTTAAAAAAGTCACTCACCGTAATGCAAGTGTATGTACAAGTCACACTTTTGAGATGTACTTAGGTTTTCATATACTATATATTAAGTGTATCGATACATACAGTACAATTCACTTATAAGTAAACTGTATGTCTGTAGTATTGTGTGCATAGTATTATATGCATAGTATGTATATAGTATTATATACATAAGTAAAATTATTATATTAATCTGATTTCTTAAAGTGGAGCAGAAATCTTAATCAAATTCTGTTCATTTCCGTTTTTCAACAACGTGAAACTGGTCCCAAGAACATCTCTATGCAAAGGGTATATACCAGCACTCCGATTTCAAATATAAAAATATGGACAACAAGAAACTGGTCCCAAGAACATTTCAACGCAAAGGGTATATTAGAACGCCAATCGCAAATATAAAAATATGTACATAATTATTCACAAATTTACAAAAGTCCAACGTTTTAATATTTTTATGTGTTTTTAGCACCTCTAATCCCAACTTCTGACATCGCTCAGCAACTGCATTACAGCCTTTATCACGGACTGAACCAGCCAACCCATTATTAAAATGCTGTACCATATCGGTCCTCTAAGCCTACCCTCAAAAGGCAATTATGGCATTATTAAAAATCATCTTTACAATTACATGTATTATGAAAATCTTAAGTTGAAATAAACATCGCCTTCATTTTCTCAGCGTTGGCCTGCAAGGGCGTGTGGCCAATCCTCTCGTTCAATGTCTGACCACCGTTCCATCAATTTGAATCCACAACTTCTTGGTTCTTAGCCCAACATAACCACAAGGCACCAAATAAAATTGTCACTATCAACAGAAAACTGATTTTTTAAACTGTTGCTTCAAAGACCATTCATCAGCATGAATCACCCAATTAAAAATTCTGGTTTGACAAGACCTAGCTTCTCAGTTTAAAACAGATTAATACTGGCTATTTACAGCTTCATCATAAAATCCTTCCAGCCAACACGACTTGTTTTTCTAGTTGAGCAATTGTACGCAGTCTTCTGGAGCTTCAAAGCTGGACCAATGCCAAGAAATTGTATTATTACCAGGTCTTATTCTCACGCTCACTCTAATTGTTCATTACCAGAAGTTGTGTTTTTAAAGAACGCTAACACTCTATCCACCAATACATATTTTCCATTAATTTGCAGTTAAGTTTCGCATTCTTGATCTCTATCGTAAGTAACACTATGCACTTAAACACTTTTCAACTGTTTTGCAATTTAAATTTGGGATTTAGGTCGCCACTTGTGCAAACATTGTTTTCAATTAAATCCCTCCGCTAAGCTATTCGGCTGAAAAATTAATATCGTGTACTGACAAACATCTTTTAAACTTAGCCTCTGTGTCATTTCTGTATCGCTTAAAACCGCTTCCAATTCGCATCATACGAAATAGAAGCTGTTAAAAAACTCGGCGCTAGGCTAAAATCTTGAATAATACAGTCGTTGCCTTCAGCCTAAGAATTGGTCCGAATGCTGAAAGACATTTTGGTTCAGGCGCAGAAATACAAACAACTTAACAATCTTTTCTCAAGGGTTTAAAACTTCAAGCATCACTTTAAAACCCAGGATTCAAACCAGGATCCAAAATGGAAAGACCGGTCTGTCGCCAATCAGTCGTGCGCTTTAAGACTCCAATCCCAGCAATATTAATGCTTTTGACAGTTGTAATATCTTTCACCTCTTTCTCATCCACTCAAAAGCCCCAAGCACTATTTTACAGCGTCTGGCAACAGTTGTAGCACTTACACAGAGTTATAGGTAAAAAATTACAATTCCCAGATTTACACACGTCTAGCAGACTGTTACATCGCAGCAACAAACTCACAATCAAAACAGAACCATGGACATAATAAAACATCATAAAACGCTCAAGTAATCTTTAAAATGTCTTAACGTGGCCTTAAAACAAAACTCCCAACACGCATCCAAAAGACACCACCAGCGGAAAATATTTAGCGATCTGCAAAGCTCGATAGATGTATCGTTGACTAGGCCCGAGATTTCCTTACTCCTCACCAGGTGGCACTAGCCGTCAGACTCTTCAGAGTAATCGGAAATCCGTTCAAACTTGTTTCGCTCGAGCGAGGTCAGGTTTTCGTCCTGGGCGTCTAACATTGCTGGCTCAACTACGGTGGTGGTGTACTGCTCATCAAAGTATCGGGTATCGACGTCTGAGGATAGCTCAGGCACAAACGGTGGTTTCAGCTAAATGAAAACAAGACATTCCCAGTTTACTTTCACTTTAATTATTCTCGTTGTCAAAATGTTTAGTCTAGTTTCACTTTCGCTATTCCATTAAAAAGATTTTTAGTTTAGTTGCACTTTCGGTGTATTAGCCGACAAAATCTCCTAGTTCAGTTTCACTTTCAGTGCTCTGGTTGACAAAAATGCATAGCGTGGTTTTACTTTCTGTATAGAGCTGCAAAATCCCAGTCAGCAGAATTTCAAGTCAGGGTGAAGACCTGACGCATACAAGACGTGTGAGCAAAGTGCCGAGAACATATCGGATGATATTGAATACAATACCATCAGAGGTGAACCCGACCTGACAATGTAAGATCAGAATGGTCTTCAACCACTTGAGAAATAGTAGCATGTAAAGGAGAATCTCATGTCGCAGACTGCACTGACACCTCCCCGTCTTAATAGACTGCCCAACTGATTCAACCGAATAAAACAGAAGAAACTTAAAATGCAGGCCATTGTCATCTCAACTTTCTTACCTTTTACAGATTGCTTATCCACCTCTCTATCTTATCAGACTGATCTGGACGTTGACCTCATTAGGGGTCGTCCATCAATTATGTGAACAAAATAGGGGGAGGGGTTTGGAAAAGTTTGACAGTTGTTCAGTTGTTGATCGGTACAATTTGAAGTCAACAATTTTTTTCCAATGAATCAACACAGACCCTTCAAAATGGTAGCGAAAACATTAAGTAATGCTAAAAATGTATAAAGTGCTTAATGTTTAATACTACTAAAAAGCTGGTAAAAAACTAAACTCATATATGTTGAAATTCGAGATTGCATTTTTGGTGTTAAAAATCTAACAGTGATTCTACATGTATTAGCCATTGCGTTTCTTTTTGTGGGGGGGGAGGGTTCTGGGATTGTTGACATAATTTTTAGGGGTCCTTCAATGTTTGACAGTTGTTGACAACGGGGTAGGGGGTCAAAAACTGCCTAAAATTTGTTGACATAATTAATGGATGACCCCTTACAGCCTGCTTTCTGCTACACCATCGGTTGATGCCTTGTGCATTAGACACCGGCGCTATAGAAGCTCGTAAATACAATTACCTTTCTGTCGAGGACATCTTCCCAACTGATGTCCTTGAAGAACGGATGCATCTGAACCTCCTGGACGTCTTGCCCTCTGCATCCGAGCCGGAGCTGTGGATCCTTTCTAAGTAGCGACCGGACAAGATCCGTGGCTTCGTTTCCAAGGATACAGCGGAACGTGATCTCTTCGTTCTTGATCAGAGCGAGAAGTCCCTGGATCGTAGAGTCTGAGAAGGGCAGCTGACCGCAAAGCATC
Source organism: Aporrectodea caliginosa (assembly GCA_020284085.1). Lineage (NCBI taxonomy): Eukaryota > Metazoa > Annelida > Clitellata > Crassiclitellata > Lumbricidae > Aporrectodea > Aporrectodea caliginosa. The sequence continues at coordinate 1,863,073 of JACEVL010000671.1, forward strand.
TCGTACATGACGATCCCAACGCCCCACCAGTCCACGGATAAACCATAGAGATCGTAATCGAGAACCTGGAAAAATATCAGTACTGACATGTACTCAAGTACAACAATAATAATGGTAATAACAATTTACTCATAGCAGAGATGAGCACGATTAGTTAAATTGCTAAATCGATTAGAATTAGCTATTGAAGTTTGGTAATCAATTAGAATTAGAATTAACAAAATCTTGTAGCCAGGGCCGTAGCAAGCCATAATTGCGCCCTGTGCCAAGCGTAAATCTAGCGCCCCACTTCTCAAAGATCAATTTAACCAATAACAAGCAAATTTGTTATCTCGAAGAAGGCTTTGTCTTTTAAAGAAAATAGAAACGAAGTTTCTGTGCTTCTATTAACATTTTCATTTTAATCACTTCAGATTTATTTCGCTGTTGAAGGGACTTTAAGGTCAGGAAGGTTTTGACAATTAAGTTCCATGAGGAAAGGATGCGACTTCCTTCGGGTTTGATTTCCCACCGTAAGCTATGGGTGAACGGTGACGCATCGTGTAATCAACACGGGGTTAATGAAGCAGGCGTGCGCTCCTACGGGGCCTCACCCATACGGTGACTTGTAGGCCTATAGCGCCACCAGCCGCTATGTCTCTCAGCTCTTCAGATACTGGGCCGAGCGTTGAGCCTACGACCGGCTCTGGTGGCGACAGAAAAGTGTCCGCTCTGATTGGGCTCCTCGTCCTAACATAAGTAGGCCTACTTTCATTATCGGTCTGGGACTTCCTGTCTTAGAACTCACACTTCTTAGCACTTCAGCCTGTTCTTCTTGACGATGTATAACTTTCTGGATTAAATCATCTAGCTCTGCATTAGGTGGCACTGACAACTCAACATTCGCCATTTCGCTAGTTCTGATTATAGTTTAATTAAAAGAAATTCACGGGAGATAATGGATAGCGGTTTCCACATCCAATTACCCGAAAATTATAATAAAAATTATTATTATTTATCAGTCGTTTGATCAAGTTCGCTGTCTATTGCAAACTTACAATTTCATCGGGATCGAATTAGCTAACGTCCATTCAATAGCAATGCACTTTTTTTAGTTAGCAGAGACGGTACATGCAAAATCATCTAAGAGCCCCTTTTCAGTGTCTCGCCTCGTTTTATAGGCTAATATACGTGCCTAAATAAACGCTTGCTTTCGCTCGTTTTTCCAGCAATCACAGTGCAGTATCGCAAGCGCTTTTTTTCCCATGCACGTAAATTTCCACCAATCACGGCAGCTCGCTCTATTTGGCTTCTGCGCCCATTTCGGTCTACGCCAGATTTGTTAAATTGGTATTATTTAATTTATTACATTTATTTCGTTTATGATGTATATTTCATGTTTGAAGATCAAGTAATTAATAGGCCTAATTAAATCGTTCCGCCTCAAAATGTGCGCCCTCTCTGAAGTTGCGCCCTGTGCCGTGGCACCGCTGGCACATGCCTCGCTACGGCCCTGCTTGTAGCTAATCGATTAGAATTAGAATTAGCTATTGAAATTTGCTAATCGATTAGAATCAGAATCTTGTAGGTAATCAATTAGAATTAGCTGTTTGTCTAATCGATTAGCTAATCAATTAGAACTTAATCGATTTAGTTACCCATCTCTGAATAATAGACTAACAGTACCTTCCTCTTTCAGTGCTAATCTTTTAAATTATTATATATATATTACTATAATTATATACAAAATTAATATAAAATTATATATTATTATATATAATAATTATTGTTTTTCATATATAAAATTACAATAAAACTATTATTATTATTATTCTTGTACCAACCTCTGGTGCCATGCACTCTCGCGTTCCACAAAAAGTTCTCGTCTTCTGTGAGGCAGACACCAAATCCTTGCAGAGACCGAGGTCAACCAATCGTATATGACCCTCTCGGTCGATCAGGATATTCTCCAACTGAAACATCATAACTGATTTAGTAATTAATCCTTTAATAATTAACCTTCATTATATGTATTCAACTGAAATATATTTCCAGAACTATACTTAACTACATCTCCATCAAGCCTATTCACTGATGGAAACTAATTAATCAAATAATTCATTACTTAATTGCTCAATTAATTGATCTTATACCTATGTAGTCACCAGTAGAAACATAAATATACCAACACTTAATTAATCCTCCACTTAACGAATCCATCATTTAATTAATTGTATCAAAACACTCAACATAGTGCCTTCTAAAAGACAGTTAACCTTTTACAATTGTATACTCAAGTCGAAAATATTTATAATCCAGTCTTTAGTCTCTAGCTATTTCAGTAAATTTAATAAGGTAGAACGGTTTGCACTAACTTTCTGAGTAGCAGCATGAACCATAAAAGTATTATTCATTGGTTCTGCTATTATTGACAATTCAATAAATTGCTTTCAATCTGGAACTTTAGTCCTAATTATGAAAATTAGTTAACGAGACAAGTAAAAACAAAGACCTTGAGGTCCCGATAGATGACGTTACAGTGGTGCAGGAAACCGATAGCCATGATCACTTCAGATGAGTAGAAGCGAGTGTTGTTCTCTGTAAGATGGCCGACCTTGTGAACGAGGCGAAAGAGTTCACCTCCACCGAGGTATTCCGTCACGAAACACAGATTGTCTGTCGTCTGAAAGCTGTACTTCATGTGCTGCAGGGAACAACACAGTTACTGGTCATGTTACAGGTCATGTTACAAGTAATGTTACAAGTCATGTTACAGGTTATGCTATAAGTCATGTTACAGGTCATGTTACAGGTCATGTTACAGGTCATGCTACAAGTCATGTTACAGGTCATGCTACAAGTCATGTTACACATCATGTTACAAGTCATGTTACAGGTCATGCTACAAGTCATGTTACACATCATGTTACAAGTCATGTTACAGGTCATGCTACAAGTCATGTTACAGGTCATGCTACAAGTCATGTTACACATCATGTTACAAGTCATGTTACAGGTCATGCTACAAGTCATGTTACAGGTCATGTTACAAGTCATGTCATGTTACAGGTCATGCTACAAGTCATGTTACAGGTCATGCTACAAGTCATGTTACAAGTCATGTTACAGGTCATGCTACAAGTCATGTTACAGGTCATGCTACAAGTCATGTTACACATCATGTTACAGGTCATGCTACAAGTCATGTTACAGGTCATGCTACAAGTCATGTTACAGACCAAGTTACAGGTCATGTTATGTCCCACACATTACAGTAACTCTCGTTCTGGTTAACTTCAGGGATGTCAGACAAGTTGATGAAGTACTCAGTCAGATTAATTACTTTCATGAAGGTAACTGCATGAAATCTTAGGCAAAGTAATGTCTGGTAAAAGTAACAGCATAAGGAAGAAACATCAACCCACGATTAGGAACGGATGAGTCAGCCTCTGGAGAAAGTGTTTCTCCGCCAAAGTACGGTTGAGCTCTTTCTACAAAATAAACAAGCGCTCCACTTCAGAACATCCCTTCATCTTTTCAGAGATGAACCGGTTATCCCATTGACATATACGCAAGCGAGTAAAGGCAAACTATTTTCCTACAATAAATACTGTGTTGAAATTGCTGAGAATAAAGGACCTTTTGGTTGGAACAGAATGTGATCGCACAGCTTTAGTTTCAATTTTGAAGGATATTATTATTAATAATCATTTATAAAGCACCATTATCTTATGACCAAGCATCAATCAATGGCACTCATCAAATGTGAGTTAAGGACTTGCTCAAGGTCCCCTACTCAGTATCCGCCTTAGGGAAGGATGCTGGTACCTGTACTTTTCGTGTTACAGCATGAGCCCTCTAACCAGTTGGCTAACATGTCCCAGAGTGAATCTAAGCAAATGTTAAAATCCTGCAAAGACATCCTACAGATGAAATGAGCCCAGGAAGATATCAGAACTGGCATTACTTACACAGCCAGCGACCTTTGCCTTCTTGATGAGCTTCATGGCGTACGCTTGACCAGACGACTTCTCCCGGCAAAGGATGACCTTTCCGAAAAAGCCCTGACCAAGAACGCTGATCACTTCGAAATCGTTCAACGTCTGAAAGAAGGAAAAACGGAGCATACCACATAATGTACTAATTGTAATTTGTAACTGAAAATTTATATAGCGCCACTTCAAGCGAGAATCATTCGAGGCGCTCCCAGCCTCACACAACGAAACCATGATTGAACGGAATTTTCTTCAAGCTCTTGTAGAAAAGAAGCAGAGAGGCTGAGAAGCTCATAACTCAGGTTGTTAGACAACTTATTCCAGGAGTATGAGCCGACCACAGCAAAACTTGGTAATAATGTCTACACTGGCAAATTAACATAATATAGTCTGTAAATTTCTATAACACCACAAGATAGTAATGCACAAGGAATGTAATTGACTAGTGTAAGTCAAAACTATTCTATAATAGAATTTATATAGCGCCCTCTAAGACAACTACACAGAGGCAGTCCCATCCCAGTACTGGTGAAAAGGAACAGTGTTCAAGTGATTACAGAAAGTGCACATAGAATCCCTAGCTTAGACAATGCACATATACAAAGTGAGTAAGTTCCAGGCAGGTGGCCCATTCAACGATAAAGTGCCATGCTGCATTGGTGAGGTGCATTCAAAAGTAAAGCCAGACTAAATAAAGTTAACAGCTTACAAGAGTTACAAGTTCGTCCTTTGGTAGAATAGTATCCTTCAGAATTTGTTCTAACAGAATAATAGTAATCCCTAAAAACTCACTGATAAAAAGTGAAAACAACATATTAAACACAGTTATCGACAGATGCATCTAAATAATACTCGTGATACTTCACCACCAATTAATTCATGAAAATTTAATTACAATCAGCCAAAAACAGAACAGAATACCTTCTGTTTCATGGACAACAGCTTCTTCACTTCCCTGAAAGCTCTTATCCACTCTTCTCTGGAACAAAACATTAGCCATGAGCATCACAATCACAACTAACTGAATCCTGACAAAAGCACAGTTGAAACCAGCACATCAGAACCTTATTATTTATTACCATACCATTGCTACCTGTTTCAAGCACTGCACTGTAGTCCACTAATAAAGGCGAATTCTACAGCAGAATGAAGTTTGTGATTCATAACTGCTTTATTCAGGATTTATTTTATGACTGGAGATGAACAGAAATGACCTGGACTAACAATCCATGGCCAAATGCAAACAGACAGCGGTACTACAGAAGTAACTAATTATCAACAATACTGCGTCTTATAAAGGTACATAACAGATACCAGGTAGCACATGACAGGTCTTATGCTTTGATGCAAATATGTTTACGGATGCAAGGGTAAGTCCCGATTTGTAAAAATATCCAGTTCCTCTTTAATGTATTGTATCTCAAAATTCTTAAAGAACATTTTCAAGAAGATTGCTCAGGGTTGTTCAAAGAAGAAGAGCAGAACTCCAAGGAAAAACAGGCAAGTTTTTTTAGGCAAAGGATTACACAGCCAAATGAGCCCAAACAGAAGCTGGAAGAATGTTCCAAAGTGATGGGACCCACAAAAGCAAATTCATTCATATCGAACATTTACATACCGGTAGTGCCCCTTCAAGAAAACTACTCAGAGGCACTGAAAAAGTAAACTACTCAAATGCCCCAAACTGCACCATCAACAAACCAACTATACAAGACAAGAAGAAATTCTTGTCAAACTAACATCATCCAACAAAGAGGAAAATTCCAGAAACCTTTCTTCTGCAGACGTCGTCTGGTACGTCCGTTCAACGATTTCGCCATTTTTCAAAAGACGAATGCAGAAGGTGTTTCGTTTAACTCGTACTGATTCCCCGTTCGACTGGTGCTGGTAGTTTAGAAAGTCGAAGAACGAATGTGGCTGATTTTCCTTGTTGCTGCTTTCCAGGTTTTGTTCTGCAGGACTTTTCTGTATCGTCATGTAGTAGTCAAATCCAGCGAAAAGACCAAGACATGGCACGGCTTAATTAAAAGCAACAGGAGATCATGTAAATCAACTATCTATGTCAGCTTGATTCAACTAATAACCAAAAATTGATTGATTGATTGAACAGGAACACTATGGCACTCTAGATTAGATTAGATTAGATTAGATTAGATTATATCAGATTAGTCTCTGTCAACCTCAGCCTACATGGGCACAGTCCACATTATCTCAAACAACTCTTCCTTACAGATTACAAAGATGCCAGTTTTGCACAATGCACTCGGGATTCAAACCCTAGAATGGGAGGCAAAATGTTTTGTCTAAATCTGTGAAACAGTTGTTGAGATTTTAAAAGAAAAAACTCTCCTATACCTCGTATGATGTAGACATCCTTCGGCTTGGCACAGCAGAAACTTGAGTCCGGTTTCGACGTGAACGAAAAGAAGTTTCCATTTTCCATCAGAACGAAATACTCCTCTGTCTTCCATATTGGTATCTGTTGACCTGTGAGAAACAACTGTATTTGGTTAATATCAAATCTGCAACACTTCAGTTTCGTCAGGTATAATAAACCTTTCACGCTTATTGTAACTGTATTGTAATCTCAAGATTTCTACAGCCTCCAAAAGAGCTAAGTTGCATCTAATTCACAGGTGCTCAGTCAAAACAAAATTGAAAGGCAGGTAGAATCATTATTGGTACCAGGTCAAGATCCACAGGTCAGACAGACAGACAGACGGAAGGCTTTGCTTAAAGCAGTGTCCTGCACTATGCCAGAATTTCCATGGTCATTAGATGGGACCCATATGGGCTCTATATCGGTCCCATATATGGAAATATTGGTCCTATATGGGCTCCATGTGGGGGGTGCTGGCAGGGCAGCTCTTCACTGCACAAATATGAGGTCATTTGGTTCCCCATTGTCATCTGTTTCTACAGTATTCCTAAAGTAAAGACAGTCCTGTGGGCTCTAAATGATATTCTGGTTGAAGAAAATAAATGAAACCAGAATTTACGCTAAAATGGGCAATCTTTCTTTACATGGTAAACAATATACACATGAGAAACGAAGGGAAATTGTGTTTACCTCGTTTGCTTAGCCATCCTTCCTTCAGAACGCTAGGAACAATTGGTCCATTGTTCACCTCATGGTCATGGCTGAATCACATTTTAAAAACACAATTCATCAATCAACATGATATAATTAATCAGTGATGATTAACGAGTAACGACTCATTCTTGTAAAACCCTATGGCACCTTGTTTCAAACTCTTACATATCTAGTCTCCAAAAGCAATGGAATTTTCCTGCAGCTGGTTCGATCACTTTAAAATCTTTGAGTAGATTTTTACAAATTCCAATTCTTCACTAACTGAATTTGGTACTTTCACAAACTACAATTTCACATATTCCTTGATCTACCAAAACTACATGCTACAAAACTGCTCTTAACGTTTTACACGTTCTCATGGGAAGGTAGTCATTTACAGACATTTATGTTGTAGCCTATTGCCGACATTGGCTTAGCATAGCCTATAATATACGAAAAAGAAACATTCTTCTATTATGGCAACCAGTCTTGAGCTAGTAAAAAAAAATCGTGCCGTCACTGCATATTTCTGCCCAACTACTCAAATTAATACTCCCTAGCTATGTAATTACACTAAATTTTCTACCCATTAGAATTGATCAGAAGTTTAAAACGCGTTCCAAATGAACTTTTAAACGATGACCGAAACAAGGACACCATAACACAAACATTTTGCCGAAACAATGCAAACTTCTTACCAGACGTCCAAAACCTTTTCCGACTTCATCTTGATTTCGCGTCGGAAAGTCTTCAACGGTCTCGCTTGCGAAGTCTACAAATCCTCGTCTGTGCTCTTTATCGAGACCGTCGGATTCTCGGAACCCCAGCCGCGCCAACCAACGCCGCCAACACGAGTCTTCCGAACGCCTCCAACACACCGCTACCCGCTTCGTCCAACCTTCTCTCTCGATATTTACCTTCGTACCGAGCGTAGTAGACGCTACGGCTACGGTACCCTACCTTGGCCCAATTAGGATTGGCTTCGACCGGATCGAACAAGCTACATTTGGTGTTGTTCGATACAGGTAGGGCCTACTTACATCGGGTTCTAACTTCTATTCAAGACGCGTTATGGTTGACTGGCTACGTTGAAAGCCGGGCGATGCAGCTACCCTACGATCAATACCTCGGGCTCCCGCTATTAAAGTTCAAAACAACATTGTCAGACGCGAGAACTCCGCCACTGCCCGTATAGAGCGGCTAGTGCCAGTCCCAAGCAGGGACTATACAGGGCGGGCGCAAGTTGAGCCCAGTGAAAAACAGAGGGGAAAGTGATTTTTTTTCAATTTTTATCACACTTTCTACATGTTACAGACCTAATTTTCTTGTATAAATTAGTGTGAACCGGTGACATCGTTCATTTAAGTCATTCGATTTTGTTAACACACTGTAGGCCTACTTAATGTGTTATGCAGTTTCATCATATTATATTCGTTGATTAGGGGATACTCATGTATGGGGGATACTCTATTTCGTGACACCGGCCCTGAACAACTTTACCTGTAATCCTCCATTTTAGGTGCTTAAATTATTTTGCAATGGTATCCATTGTATATGGCCAATTTAAAATGGAAGCTGGATTGACGAAAATAATTGTTTGCCTAAATGGAAGCCGGATTGATGAAAGAAATCTTCGCATAAATAGAAGTTGGATAGATGATATTTCATCTGATGAAACCTATGAATTAAAGACACATTTATTTTATCAGAAATGAGCATGGGCGTAGCCAGGAAAAAATTTCGGAGGGGATTTAAGATTTGGGGGGTCCATTGGAGATGGTAGCAAAAATTAAGTTTGTTTGGTATTTCACATGTAAAAGCACATAAAAATGTTCGGAAACTTATTTCGGAGGGGAGTTTGAATCCGGAAAAATTCCCCCTAAAAAGCCTGTTGGTATGAGCTAAAACTCATGTCGGCAAAGAGAGAGGGAAGGCCCGGCCCAGGGGGGAAGCGGAGGGATTGAGCCCGGTTGTTTAGGGGATAGAAGCCACTGGTCCCAAGCATTGAGAAAGGAGGAGGACGACGTCAACAGCCTATGATGTCATAACATGTCGTTAAAGACTGAAAACTCAGCGGCGAGAGACCTTCAGTTCCGTGTTGCTGGAAAGTTACCATTGCGTGTGTAGGTAGGATACCAGGTACACAGAGAGACGCCAAGAATTGGCCTACGTGGCAACTTAAGTATAGCCAGTGGCGTAAATCATGGGGGGAGAGGGGGACTGTCCCTCCCCAAAGTTTTGACTTAGGCCAGTCTCCCCCAAAAAAACATGCAAAAACCCGGCCCCAGAAAAGTCTTTCCCCCCCAATGTTATGTACTGATTTTCGCCTTTGAGTATAGCCTTGATTGATCCGTAGGCAATAATCTTGATTACGAAAAGCGTGCACATGTAATAAACGAAATTTGCTAATGAAATGCGCAGGGCTATACATCAGTGGTGTAGTGGGGCGGGAACGCGGGGGAACGCCGTTCCCGCACTTTTTCCAGGGAGGGAACGCGATCCCTCACTATTTTTGCAGCATTTCTGTACAGGTATGGAAACTGTTTGAATACTTGAATACAATATGTTACAAATAACAAATTCCTATGTATAAATTTACATATTACATTTATTACGTTTTTTTGTTATTTTTTTACATTCAACAGTTTCAAAAATAGCAGCGCTCACACTATGCAAAATTCTTGCAAGATTGCACTTTTTGCTACAGTTGCTACTTCAATTTCCAGGCGTTCCCCCACTTCATTTTTTAGGACTACACCACTGCTATACATGTATATAGTGTTACAAACATGCAATTAACATAATACTGTAGGCCTACGTTGGAGATGCGTTGCTACCGGATTTTGGCAAACAAACTCCATATAGGGCCTAGGCCTAGTCGACAGTCTTACGCAAACATTAGGCTAACTTACGTGTGCTTGCCAGATCTACTTAGTTTCTAACATAGGGATCATAAATTTGACTTTTCACAGTCGACAATATTATTGTCATGCAAGGTTTGCCACCAAAGCGACACGCAAGAAATGTAGCAGCATATATATAGGGCTATATAGGCCTAATATTATATAGGCCTAGTGCTGTCAGCCAAGCGGTCGAGGATTCAAATAGACTACCCTATAGCTGTTGGGACACGAAACTGTTTCAGAATTTCTGTTGCGCTGGTATAACTATATTTTGAAAGTCTGGGTGAGCGATAATCTAGCAGTTAGCGTGCTGGACTGTCAATCGAAAAGTCGGGGGTTCAAATCCCGCCTTGGCAGAAATCGGTTTCGAGGTTTCTGCTCCATCTGTCCCCTAGCCAACTCAGCTACAATGAGTACAATAACCGCAAACTGTCGGTGATTAAGATCAGAAGGCGAGGGAGAGGACTGGCCATCACCCGAGGCTAAGAAATTGAAGTTGCTTACACTTCATATCAGTGACTGCCTGGCTAGCTTAAGGGACTGCTCTTCAACTCTTCAAGTAGTACTATAGTAGGCTAGTAGTTTCAGTTTAACGACACTGTGTGATTACAAAGATCATTAGTGTCGCCCTCCTCCTTCATCCAGGCTTGGGACTGGCAAGTGCTGAAGAATTCAACATCTAAGAGAACGCATTTCAACAAAAAGTAAAGGATTTAATGTTCATGTGCTCTTATACATACATGAATAGCCTACTATAACTGATTCGCAATGTCAAACCATTAAAAGACAATATAACTCAGCTACAGTTTAGCACCAGGAACAATTTAGTGCCAAGAACAATTTAGTGCCAAGAACAATTTAGTGCCAAGCACCAAGAGCAATTTAGTAGCAAGCACAGTCTAGTGCCAAGCACAGTCTAGTACCAAGCAGTCTATAGTTGCCTACCAAGAGCGATGTAAAAGGAACAATTTAATAGCAAGCAAAATTATTACAAAGAACAATTTAGTGCCAAGCAGAGTTTAGAACCATGGACGATCTAGTCCCGAGCGCAGTTTAGCACTAAGCACATTGTTTGACATCAAAGGGGGTACCGCCTATTGTAGTTTTTTGGCACGAACGACCAGACAGGGAATGCCGGCATGACGAACAACGAACTCACTGACGCTGCCCATGAGAGCTCGTTTAACGGCGCCCACTCCACGAGAGCCAATCACGATCAAGTCGGCTTGTTCGTCTTCGGAGATTACGCAAATTCCTTCACCCGGATTCTTGAAAGATTCGCCGCGGATTTTATACTTCAGCTGGAAGAAAAAAGTACAGAAACAGTTAAATGAATATATAGGACCTCGAAACAAAATTTAAAACTACACACTGCACACTCCATACAAGTCAATTGCCCTCGACAATGTCAGAAAACACACTACTTTAGGCCATACCTCCAAGTAGGCCTACTAATTAAAGACTATAATTATATAGGCCTACAGTACTAAAAAAATCTACTCGATTATATATACTTGCACTTGCTGTTCAAATACTTGTAACTGCTACTCAGAAATACTGTATAGAGTGCTTCAGACAAGTAGTAATTGCAGTTTTGTAGGCTAGGCTACTTGTGATTGAACATTTATATAGCAACGCTCAAAGAGCAGAGCGAATCTGTGCTAGCCTGCATGGCGTAAAATGTCGTAAAGAACCAGACAGTTACATCAGTTAGCAAAACAGTGCACAGTAAAACTAGAAGAGCTCCAGTGACAAGAAGATTACGCACACACTTGAGGTCAACCAACGGATTCCCGTCGACTGTTGACATCATTTGGGAGTCTGATTAGTAATTGTTAGCAGTCCCTTAAGCTAGTCCTGAGGCAGCCTTGGGTATGACCGTATGAAGTGCTAGCGACTTCATTTTCTTAGCCTCGGCATATGACGGCGGGTTCCAATATTCTCGCTCCGTCTCATCTTTCCACCGAGTGTACAGGCAGTGAACTCATTATATAGTTGATTTGGCTAGGGGCGCAGAAATCTTGAACGCAAGTTCTGCCCTGGTGGGGATATGAACCCCCGAGGCCCCGACCTCTCGACTAACAGTCCAGCAGCACGCTAACCACTACACTAAAGAGTGCCCGAATAGTAATTACTGAAGTAGAATTGAAGAATTGCCTTTCGCTTGATGCATTCTCCTTCGAACTCCTCCTCCAGTTTGCGCATCTTGACATTCATCTTATCGAGGGATTTCTTCCATTCTTCCACCGGCGGTTTAATACCGGCTAAAGAAAAACAATGCTTTCAATTAACAATGACATGACTGTATTTCAGTCTGATGGCAACTTTACAGAACTAATTAATTTGATTAATTATCATGATCATACGGCAATATTAAATATGAAATAATTTTGATAAACTTGGATAAGATTCGAGGAGCGTCCGGTAAGCTAACAGCGAGAGACAGCCATGGAACGAAGTGTCAGCGACTTCATTTTCTTAGCCACGGCATATGAGGACGGATGGCCGGTCCTCTCCCTCGCCGTTTCGTCTTAGTAACTTACCACCGACAGTGTACGGTCAGTGTACTCATTACAGTTGAGTTGGCTGGGGACGCAGATGGAGCGGATATCTGAAACAAATTTCTGCCCTGTTGGGGTAATTGGGTTAAACAAGGCGAAAGCAGCACAGAAGGAAATATTAATGCAGGCCTACGTATATATGGATAGTTATATACACAGGAACCTAATAATAAAGTCGTAGTGGCGTAATAATTCAAGGGGACCGAGGGGGATTGTTTCCCAAAGTGTGACTGTCCAGTCTGTCCAGTCTGTCCAGTCCCCAATATGCAAAAATCCGGTCCCACAAAATCTGTCTCCACAAAGTTATGTTCAGATTTAAGATTTTCGCCTCTGTAAAGTCGCTCTATAGACCTCCAGCGTAACAATGCATAGGAAGTACATGTGAAGGTAGGCCTACTTACTTTTAAAGGAAAGAGGAGGCAGAATCGGTGATTCGGGGATGTGAACGAGAACAATCAGGTCATCCTTATGCCAAACGTTATTCAAATACCCTGAAACGGAAGTCGCAATAATCAACGAAGCCAGAAACCGCTACGATCCAGCCAAGTAGAAGAAGAGCAATCCCTTAATCTAGCCTGAGAGTGAAGCGTTAGCGACTTCGTTTTCTTAGCCTCGGCATATGGGGGCGGATGGCCAGTCACTGTACTCATTGTAGCTGAGTTCGCTCTGGGGCGCAGGTGTAGCAGAAATCAATCTCGAAACAACTTTCGCTCAGGCTGGGTTTGAACTTCCAACCTCTTGGTTGAGAGTCTAGCTCGCTAACCACTAGACAAGAGTTTTATTAAGTGAATGTTATACGACCTTCTTTAAATTGTTACTATCATTAATTCCTTTTGTTAATTAAGCCATTGTGCGTTTGCTGGGAATCTAATAAAGAATATTCTTACTTATTTACTTTAATTCCGCACCCCTTGAATCAGAAGACAATATTCCCAGTGTGTGGAAAGGTCGGTGTGGTCCTGCGAATGAAAGTTATTTCGGCTGAGCCCCACAGATGACAACAGTATCAGCCAAACAGCTACGAAAACAAACTTTCCTAATGGCTTGACAACTTGCAAATTTCACGCACGATTTGAACCCCAGACCGCAGAAGTGAAATACAAACACACGTCTGCATCCAGAGCTTGCCTATACCTCCGTCACGCTCAACTTGATATCGGGGGAGCCAGGCAAGCCATTGCTTGGTCACAAAACTGGTCGCCTATACCAAACTTGGAAAGTTAATATATATATATTAAGGAAATGTTATTTATATATATATATATATATATATATATATATATATATATAATTTACAGGGCCCAACAACGCTAAGTCAGCATATTCTCATCTCAGGTGCTAAATAATACATATTATGTATGTATATTAGGCCTATATATATTATATTATATATATTATAATATTACAGGGCCCAACAACGCTAAGTAAACACAGCAAATTCTCAGGTGCTCAGTCAACTGTAGGCTAACGTTGTAACTAAGAGCACTCATGTAACCGGTTGCGTTTGTCAAGTGCTTTGAGAGATTATTTCAATAGAAAGAATCAAGAACGATTATTATTATTATTATTATTATTATTATTATTATTATTATTATTAAAAAGAAAATCTGTAGTCATGCTCACACTCAAAAGCATATCTGGCGCAGACGCTGGCATCGATGGCGCACGTGACGACCCGATTAAACGTTCCCCAGCTGGACTTCCGCCGGACGTCCACTTCCTTCGTAGACGTTCCACTCGGCGCATGCTCAGCGCGACCCTTCCCTTCCGCCGCGGCGAACGCAACTCCAGATGTAGCTTTTACTGGTTTTTTCTCAGCTTTTGGCTTTTCAACATCCGGCGGCACTTTTGCCGGCGGCTCCTTTTTGGCCTGTTTAACAGGTTCCGGTGTTTTGGCACGAACCGGTTCCGTAGACTTTGGTGTATCGTCCATCCGTGTATCTTTGAAGTTCTGCGTCACTATCAGTTGCAATTAAAATTGAAATGAAGAATTAAAAGTCGAGTCGGAATAAAACCGGTTCCAATTTCAGCGAGGGTTGCCCCAGAAACTGAAAAGTAAATACCGGTGTATCGATAATACCCTTCATTCACGTTACAATCGTGTATATATACTAATTAAGTATGGGGCAATCGTAATCAAGAATTTCTAAAGCGTCACTTAAAATCAGAGACGCTCCCGACCCAGGTCGGTGTCTTTCACTGACAAAAAGAGAGGTTTTAGACGCTTGCCGAACTGGTCAGAGGAAAGAAAAAGGAAGTCAGCCCTAAGGGACTGAGACAGTCGGTTCCAGCTGGAGAGGCCCACAGAAGCGAAACTCCTAGAATAGGCCGTAGAGGTACACATTCGAGGGACAACCAAGTGATAGATTGAAGTCTTTACACCAGCTATAGCTAGTATAGTCAAATGAAATAGTCAAAAGAAAAGTGTGAAATGACAGGAAACTCAATTGACTGCAAAAGCAAGCAAAGTCCACAGAAATTGTCGGAACTAAACTGTCATCAGTCATTTTTTACCATATAGGCCTACGTAGCCTCGACCGCCGCCATATTTGGTTCATTTGTCAAATTCTGAATCCGCCATTGATTATATTAATTATATTCTAAAGAACTACGTTATAAAAGAAATCAGTATAATTATCAGGAATTCTATTCACTGACCGCGATGGTTGGCTTGTATGTTTTAAAAAACGACAAAATGTTCTTGAATTTATTAAGATATCATCCGAAAAATCAGAAGCAGTCGAAATAAAACAAAGATTATTTATTAGTTGATGACGTAATAAGAGACTTAGATTTAAATACGACGAGATACAATGATGTCGTCACTGACTTAGGCCTACTTAGCCATGATATAAATATATTCTGTGGACCATCTCCCGAGCTACTAATTATTCTAGCGTAGACTAATTAGCATTATTTACCAGTCCCAAGCCTGGATAATAATAATAATATATTCTCTATTAATTTAAACTGACAATTACGCAGTATGATTACAATTCAGTATGAACGGATGATCACAAGTTATAACATGAGTAGAGGGGATTCAAGGCGCCAATCACGTCCTACATCTCATTTTACCAACGCGCCATCTCGCGAATGAAAGGCTGAGTGGACCTCCACTAGACAATAACATAAGGAAAATTTTATTGGGAGAATGTTTTATTCATACTGATTTCTTATTCTGCATTAGCCTACTTGATGTTTGTACACCGGAGTGCGAATCTTCTGCAAACGGTTCAGTGAAGAATATAGGCCTACTTACTTTCCTCGTGTGGAGGCGATGTAATGCTGAGGAACTGTATCAAACTTATATGCGGACGTTCGCACTGGTCATAACCTCTCCCCTTGTCCGCATTGGGATGATATCTTTATCTCCCTCATTGCAGAAATCCTTTATGGACCATTAGCCTTCAATTGACAACTTTTATTTCTTGCGATATTCTTCTTATTCCTGGTCAAGTTTTGGCGTTTTTCGTATTTTTTTACTGCAGTATATAGGTCAATATCGGGGTTCAGATTACAAAGCTTTTAATGGGTGGCCCACGGCCACAGGCTTTGTCAGTATTATACCGAATGAAATTAACAATTTAAATTGCAAGAAATCAAGTCAGAAATCATACAAGATATTAAAAGAATTCGGAGGCTTTCAATCAACAAGTTTTTATTTGACTTAAATATTTAGAGATCTGAACACATTTGAAATATACAGGTAACTTCAAGCAGACGCATGATTTATGCAAAATAGTTATAACTATTTAACCTTCAAAACAATTACACATGCATGTATCCTACATAGCGTGCCACTGTGCTGTTATACAAAATCACGGTGCAAATAACTGGTTCACACTCGCTTGTATTTCACACCAATTCCGGTGCTTAAAATATTTTTACACTCTGGCCACAGCGCTGAAACTTGACCCTGAGCAGCTCTTTACTAATTTAACCTACACATCTGCCTTTAAGTACATGTATAGATACAAACAACTTGCTTGCATTTTCAGTATTGGGCAGCAGTTCTGTTAGCTCACACGGAATCTTACACATGGTATCCAATTTTAATTCTACATGGGAATCAAACCTCAACTGTTGTTCACTGAAATGTCCATCCTTGATAAAGACCTATTAAACACTAACATGAATTTTTGAAAGATGTAACAACCAAGACAATAGTGCAAACAACTTTCGTACAAGTAGCAAGTGAATTTTGAAGAAAAATAATTAAAGTAATAATAACATATTTTGGGCTAAGTAATAAATAATAATAAATTAATGCTCAGAAAGCCAGGTCGTGTTGGGATAAATAAGAACGCTGCACATTAACTAACATCACATTTGAAACCTTTGTCATTTAACATTGTCTCGTTTAGACGACTTTAATCTTGTAGTTCGCAAAAGTCTTTTGACTGACTTGACTGATCCACCACAGACTGACTTAAGCACTGACTGACTTAAGCACTGACTATTTGACCGGATGGAGTCATAGCAATTCCTGGAGTCGTTGTTCGATAAACCTGAGGCTGGGACTGATGAGAGCGTTCACTTTCTGGCATTGTTGAAGCCTGAAAACAGAGAAATGGTACATATTAGCCGTGACCAATGGTTAAATTCAGCCGGATCTTAGATCTAGTACCCGTGATTTAAGATCTTGTAGCTGAACTAGATGATCTGCCCCTTAAAGAGGAGACCTGCCACCTTAACCCTCGGGCTACCAAGGGGGGGGTGGTTGCCACCCCCTAGGTTTTTTTCATCTCAAACTTTTTCCGTATGGAATAAAAATTTGACCTTTTAGGTAGCTGTAGGGGGTTCATTTACACACGTTTTGAGGTAAAATGTGAGATGATATCTCACACCGTTCAAAAGTTATACCCAATATACCCGAGGCACCAGGGGTGGGTGGATACCACCCCCTAGATTTTCGACTATATCTTATCCGTCATTTAATATTAAGAGACACAAATTTTACCATTCTATAGAGGGAATGTGGGGCTACATTTCTATGGTCACTGAGTTGACCTGAGACAACCGGAAGTGCTCAAAATAAATAATAATACGCGTAATATGCGTGAAAAATGGCTGAATGGAAGGACTCCCCCTTAGTTTGTTGTCTGTAGCGTATTCATTTGTCTTCCTGAAAGAGAAACAAAGATACCATTCTTTAGAGGGAATGAAGGGCTTCATTTGCATACCTACATCTTTGTCTTTTGAATACCGGAAGTGATCAAAATAAATAATAATACGCGTAATCTGTGTGAAAATGGCTGAATACAGCATTACAACGTAAACCGATATATATGTATGGATATATATGTATGGATGTACATTTATACTATATAAACATGTGTAGGGATGATTTTGTGTATCTTTTATACATAGATTAGTTTCAAAACACACATAATCTTATATTTGTTTATCCAAAAAGTACAAAATGTACGCAATAATATACAATATTGCTAATTAATGGGTTCCGTTGTTAAAAGTGATGTAATTTCGAGGTGCATTCACATAATGTACAACTAAATATACCATTCTGTGCAGAAATGAATGCTGAATCCAATGCTATATTACAAGTTATGATATGTAAAACCAAACACGAAATCCAGGGGGTGGTAACCCCCCCCCCTTGGTAGTCAGTGTTACAAAAAAAGCTTGGTAGCCCTAGGGTTAAAAGGGAGATCCACAACCCAAAATGTCTTTATGCATTCTGTTACATTTGACAATTTGATGTAAGTCAAGATGTGCTTCTTTTTGACATAGATTAACTACTCTAGAACACGTTATTTAATGTTTTTTAGTAAATGTGTTTTTGGTTATACTTCGTGTTTCACATGCATGTATATTTCATCACCTTTGAAGGTTATAATAGATTCACCAGACAGGCTTAGGTTTTAGATTAGCAAACATTTGGAGAATCAAAACCTCTGGATGAACAATTTAACCACTAGCTGTGAATCTTGCAATATTCGACCCAGTTTAATTAGAGTTACATGTATTTCAAGTTTCTAGTATCGCAATGAAGTTTCAACTCACTGCTGACAAATATCTGGTATCAACACCGACAATTATTGTAGAGTTTTAGCACAAACGTCTGATTTTCCCAAGCAGTATGAATTGAAAAGCATCAAGGTGCTAAGTTAAAACGGATTGAAAAAAGGAAAATATAAACTTCAATAAACAACAAAAGACTTACATGCTGCGTATCTTGGTCAGTTCCTGGCGGGTGAGCATAACCCTTTTCAGGGCTTTGGAACAGCACGATGCGAGCAACATGAAGCACCCGGTTTTTATTTGGTTGTGTTGGCTATCGTCCCAGTTCGGCAGCTTGCTTACATACTTCCAAGCCATCAAGACGTAGTAGACTATGGCTTCCCAGTATTTGCATGCAACAAGAATTCGTAGCTGTTCCGTACAGCTTTTCTGAAACAAGCATCCACAACATTCAATGTGCGTCAAAACCACCAGTACATTTTCAAAACTACGCACCACTACAAAACTATTTATATTTTCAAAACTTGTACAACTGCAAAACTACGTTTTCAAAGCTACATGCATCTATAGCTATAAAACTACACGTATATTTTCGCCAGCCCTAACTTCCACAGTGCAGCATAGATGTTTTGTTGTTATCTTTCTGAAATCTCTTGCCTAGCAACCTACAATGTGAGAATATTGTATTGTATTGGATCATTTATAAAGCGCCTCTCGCAGCAAAAAGCCTTTCCGAAGCGCTCCCAGTGTGAGGTACCCCGAGAGTAAAGGAAAGTTTTAAGGTGAAAGCGGTAGAGAGGATGGTAAAGAAGGGGAAAGTCAATATTACTGAAGAAGTTAATCTGCTGAGGCAGACACGATGGAATCTGTTTGCCAACAGACGTAATTCTAGTTCTTAATTACATTAAACATCATAGGCTAGCAGAGCCTGATTCGTTTGCTCTCTGTGTGGTGCTATATAAATGTTCAATGACAACAACAGTGTAAAATTACTGCTGCTTCTTACGCATTTGCAGCCATCTCCTGGTGGAAATCATATATAAATACAGAAACAAATAAATAAAATACTATACTACAGCAATTCTTCATCTTATAAAAGTTGCTTCATGTTGACAGGTGTAATCTCGAAATTTATTTAAATAGCACTACATAAGTGTCTGTTATGCTACACATTGTTGCAATACAATAGAGTCAGAAAGAATGTTTTGTAATTTTAAAGCCTACCTTAAACAATAACAGATTCGTTCGGACTTTCCGAAATGAGTACGAGCCGCGACCTGTGTCCCAGCGGCTCGAAGGAAGCAGTCGATAAATGATCTGCAAGATGTGGGCGAGCCGATCTTCGAGCGGTTTCAAGTCGGGCAGCTGCAAAGACTCGCGTATCTCCTGCAAATAATTTAATAAGTAAAGTACTAAATTCAAAACGAGCAAAAAAGGAAGCTTCAATAAAATAAAAAAAGTACTTTAGTATTAACATTACTCAAGAAACAAAAGTTACAATGTCAGCACAGACTACATCACCTTATGTAGTGACAATGTTGTGTAGCTGTAATGTTATGCTGCAGTAACGTTATGTCACTCCAATGTTAGGTAATGGTAAAGATCATATTTGGATTGCAGCTGTAAATCGATCATTAATTCTGAAAATAACACTTAAGTATAAATGACAGTGCTCAAGTGAATTTAAACACCAGTGAAAAGGCTTTAAAGATGATTTGAAGATAAGGGAATACTCAAGAGATAATTTATGGATTCAGCAAAGTCAAAACAGGAAGCATATCAACTGGATAAAATTGAAAAGCTACACATAAATTCTTTAACTAAGATGTATACCTGCTTTTACGATTACGATTTCGCATTTAATTCTGTTCAGCATAAGCGTTCAAGCTACCTTTATACGCATTTGTTTAAATCACTTAGAGATCCGTATGTGCAGCAAGTTCTAAAGGAACTAAGTGTCTTAATACAAGTATACAACCATACACACAAATAAAGAAACATACCATCTCTAGCTCAGGGTGATTTGTGACTAGTTTTCCCAAGGTTGAGACCAGTTGATCTTTGCTGAAGGCTTGCAGCTCATCGGTAAACTTTACAGAAGATTTTATTGCTCCAATTTTTCTCTGGAAAAAAAATCACAGTTTGTAAGCAACAGGTATGTTAAAAGGACAATAAATAAATATTAATAATAGATAAACCTTTATGTTACAGCAGTGACAGTACTTTCAGAATATTCACTCATTTGGATGTCACTTGTCCAAAAATGTTACAAACAAATTTGTAAAATTAGACAACAGCCATTCATAATAAAGATAAGAAAGCTTGCGTTTTGACGTGTTAACACACCGGCTCAAATTAACGTTTTCTACGACGGGGCCGGGAGCGCCTCTTAATAGGTATCTTGAAGGGGTGCTATATCAAGATTATATTGATTGATTTATTGAACATACTTTGGCAGGACTCAATGCACATTTCTTCACTCGTCTGAGATCTGGAGATGAAAGACACAATCGTTTACGAACTAAACCGGGAAATGTGTCGGACTTTTCTGGAGTAATTTGTAAGAATTCGCTGCTTTCAGCTAAAAAAGAACAAACCAAAATTCAGTCATTAAAACACGAGAGAAATAACTTTGCAATGAAAATTATCATTAGGCAATTATTATTAATCACAGCTGTCTAATCGATTGCAGTAAGTAAGCAACTCGTTGTGGGACACACATCCTTATTACAAAAATGCTTTCCAGACTAAATAAAATTAAGTAAAAGCTCTTCAAATATCGAAACAAAATTGTACTGCTGATGAAACATTTCAATTTAATGGAAAAAATAATATGAATCAGAAAACACTTTTTATAATGCTATACATGACACTTAAACACCCAACAATTATTGATGTTTAGAAGACAAGCTGGCAATGTCACATTTTTCAGCAGTGAGAAAGGTTTGACGGCCACCAATAAACAGCTCATGGGCCACTTTTGGCCTGCGGACCAGTTTGGTAACCACTGCTACATGATGTAGCTGGCCTTTTCTCAGATGTCTAAATTAACTTTATAACACATTTTCAATAATATTGCAACGGTTTTTTTTTCTCAAAACATTGAAACGGTAAAAAAATGGGATATGAACAGAAAAGGTAAATTTATATGGATTTCTCAAACACCAAACCAACCTGGACTATCTTCGCTGAAACAGAAACTTGTCGATAAATCTGCTGAGCCGGGTGAATCAACTCGACTTCGTTCCTGGATAATGAGTTCATCGGCAGATGCAAAATAATAATCGAACGGAGATACATTTCCCTCAGAGTAAACTGCTACAAGAAATTGCACAACATCCATTAATTGGCAACTATTCCATCTGTACATAAGTTATTCCAATAACACTTAATAGCCAAATAAATTAAATATTTCTCGGAAGCTCTTCAAATATTTTTAGCCTGTTTTTTGCAGGCTGTCTGTTCTGTTAGTAGTTAAGATTTATGTCTTCTGTCATTTGTGTTCTTGTGAATTGTTTCAATTGCATAACTGTACACTGTAACCGGTTGCGGTTTGTCAACCAGATTGCTTCAATAAAGAATATTATTATTATTGTTACTATTACAAACCCAAGAATTTAATGAAACTTTCAAATTGACCCAGTTACGACAAGTTTATTTGGCCAAAATGAGGATGTGACAAGCATAACTTGTGTGCGAGCGCTGTCACATGTGGCTGCTCTAGTCTATCGACGCAACTTGGCTACGAGACTCTGAACATCCATGCCGTCTGTCAGTTTTTGATTGGAATCCGTTCGTTGGCTCTACGTGTGTGTGTGGGCTTCCCATTGGTGACTCTTCTAGATTACTGTGCATTGTTTTGCTAACTGATGTTATATTTTCGTTCGTAATCACACTTAACATAATAGTAGGCTAGCACAATGAGCGCCTCTGAGTAGGTCTCTTGAAGGGGCGCTATATAAATTCTCAGAATGAATGAACTTGCACAAACTTTTACCTAACATATTATGTTTGATTTTGTCGTTTTAATGTCTTTACCTCGACAATATTAAATTTTTACAGAATAATAACTCAATTCTTTCGTAATCAGAATTATCAAACTCAACTGGCACGAACTGTTACATAATAGGTTCTCTTGGTTATTAGACGGACCCTACGCGAATCCTACCAGGCTCGCAGATATGGAACTACAGAGGCTCCCCACTGAAGCCAAGTGTCAATGCATGAGTGATCTAACCTCGAATCCTTTGCGGTTCGCTTGTAATGTCTTGCAGTACAGATCGTGGTCTCGACTCTGGTCGACGCATGATGTCCATTAAATGTACCGTTATCGGAAACATTCTGATTGACCCTACTGTCCCCCAGATTGTAACAGTCACGCCGCTCTTACAACTCCCGTTACAGACACTATCTTGACCGGAAATAGAAGCAAATTCTTGGCTGGCGAACTTCAGGCACGCGTCACTTTGGCCCTGGATCTTTTCGACTCGATTCTAGGGCTTGACCGTTATTTAAATAACTTATTTATTCGCGTGAATACTGAACGGAACTTGACCCCGGGAGTCACGAGGCATTGTTCGCTCTGGCGGGAAACCGCTTTTGTTTTCAATAAACTGTCAGCTGATCAATCAAAAACCGGATGTAAGAGATTATATAGCTCATCACTAACCATAAGTAAGTATAATAATTTGCATTTGTCAAACGCACTATCATTACACACTATAGAACGATACAGAGGGACAGTAGTAAATAAAAATAGATGTTAACGCAATAAATTACTAATACGACTCTAGGCCTATATGGGAACGAGTTGATTGGGCGAAGCGTCGGCTACCAAGTACCAATCCATAGACCTATACCCAGTGAAAAGAATAGGGGGGGTAAAATTTTGCAGAGTCTTAAAGTTACAAAGTACAAGTACGCTGGTCAAAATTCAATGTTGTTAATGAAATAATTATTATGTTGCACACGAAATAATTGACGACTGTGCCCCTGTGAGATATTTTGGGTTTCTGACCATCCCCAACACATTTTCATTTTCTTAACTGAGGGGGATCCATAGAGTTGGCTAGTGGTAACATCACTGACGTGAAGAGCAGTAGGTAGCGGGATCGCTTTCCCGTACCCTCTCATAGGCCCATTCAGCCTATTTATTCGCGAGATGGCGCGTTGGTAAAATGAGATGTATGCAGTGGCGTAAATCATGGGGGGACAGAGGGGACTGTCCCCCCCAATGTTTTGACTTAAGACCTTCTCTCCCCCCCAATCCGGCCCTCGTAGGTACTCTGTCCCCCCCAAAGTTATGTATAGATTTTCGCCTCTGGATGTATGACTATGACGTAGTGGGAGCCTTGCATGGCTAGCAGGCTGCTGTATACAGTTAAATTCGACTCCTGTAATAACTTATGATCATCCATTCATACTGATTTGTAATCATCCTATGTTGTGTCAGTTTGAAATTAAACGAAGATTATAAGAGCTACAGGGGTCAACCACCAACATCTGACAACTGAAGCACTGCATATGCCTCTCTGTCTGTCTGTCTGTCTCTCTTTGCCCCTAGTCTCTGTCTCTCTCTGTGTCTCTCTGTATCTGTTTCCGTGCCGATCTCTGTCTATCTGTCCGTCTCAGACTGTCTGTCTGTCTGTCTGTCTGTCTGTCTGTCTGTCTGTCTGTCTGTCTGTCTGTCTGTCTGTCTGTCTGTCTGTCTGTCTGTCTGTCTGTCTGTGTCTGACGGTCTCGCTCTCCGATCTTCTGGCAAACGGATTCTATTCTTCACCTGGCATCTTTTGAGAAGCCCTGTGACTTCACGCAGTCACGCTTAAGCTGGCGTCCCATGCAGATGCGCTTATCGCTTCAGAAATATATTTTAATTCCGAGATCACGATTACGAATACTGATGTCACTCCTCGTTATCGGAACGCTGCTTCTTTACGGTCTTAACGGTCGGAAAACTCTTTCTTTACGACAATTCAACACCTTTAATTGCGGATAGCGTAAACAGAAGGCAGCGCCTTGAATAAAGTCTGAGGTAGGCCTACTTGAAAGTCACTGTATCAATTAGTATCTTGGTACATGCACGTCCATATTGGGGGCAAATGTATCGATATATCAAGCTGCTATGGTTCCGACAACTCGGCGTTCTTAGGGCGCTGTTCAAATCTCGATATTACGATAACGATCTTCGCTGATAGACATCGCCTGAAGCGCTCTCCAATTGATCGATTATCTGTGGGTAGCCTACAAGGAGGGAGCAAAGAGGGACGGTGACCTCCTGTGCAAATAATATCCTACGCAGATTGAATACAAATCACAGCAATAGGCCGACAAACGACAGACAGGCTATTATTTTGGTCTGTAGACACTGTAGACGCTCCTGTGACTTCGCTTCTTTTGCGGCTAGTAGGCCTAATCTGAATGCCCGCATAGCAGCAAAGTTTGTTTAGGCCTATGTCTTGAAAGCTCGTTTCCAAGGCCTTCGAAACAGTCTCGCACAAACTAATTCATCTGACGAACCATCAAACCCTGTCTATAAAGATATAATATTATATATATATATACACTGTGTCCTGAAAAAAGGGACCCTTTTGGTAATATGAAAATAAACTAGTAAATGTTCATCGATTTTAAAATTCCAAGACCATTTTAATCCTGACATAATTTGCTAAATACTGGTTAAAGTATAAAAGTTTTTGTTATTTAATGATGACGTCATAATGACGTAATTTTCATCCAAATTCAAGTGTCAAGGACGGCACAAAAATCATCTAAAAGTTTCAATATTATATATACATATATATATAATACGATTACGACAGATATTGTGTAGCAAGTAAGTAAGTAAGCAAGTAAGTAGTTTATTCACCACCAAATAAATCAAAATCACGCTAGACAAATTATACACACTGAGTGGTGGGCTACCGGTGAAGTCTCATAATTATGACTCATCTAACCGGTGTACAAGCTGATCATTATACTTCAATCAAGTATAATATAGGCCCTATTGTATAGGCCCTATTAGCCCCTATATGCTGCACATAATACTTCCTGAAGATTTGTATACATACATACATACATACATACAGGGGCGGATCTAGACTTTTTCTTTACGGGGGGCGATTTCTGTGGGTTCCCATGAGCGATTTAGTAGCCTAATTTTATCAAACGGAATATAAATGTAAACAATTTTATAGCAAGATTTTTGCAAATATATGCCAAAGGTAGCCTAAATGTAAAAGCCTACCTATCAAGTATTATGGATCTTTACGACAGTTGTTTGAAGAATTAATAGTTCATTTTTATTAACGGTTTAATCTCAAATTGTTTCCAAGACCAAAGGAACTATAATTACCGTAAAATGACTTATCAAATTAATAGTTTCTCAACTTTATAACATGTTACAAAACAAATTCCAATCTTCTGTTTCCAATCTTTGTGATCAATCACTTTCTCCGCATCTACTTAAATTTCTCGATGCGCGTTAATTCAGGAGGGCTAAACCGGTTAACCTTTCCAGACCCATTTGGTCTCTCAACCATGTTTTTAGTAGACGTAATGAAGAGAAGCTCATTTCAGCTGATGCAATGCTGACCGGTACCGTAAGAAGAATTCTTTTAGGCTTACAACCATTTCGAAGGAAATTCCACCAAATTTTACACTGAAAAGAACAAATTCGGGTAAAATAATGGCTACATATTTACCGATTGTGATTCGTGAAACGGTAAAACGCCAGTGTATGTAGCATAACTGTTCATTACTGCTGTGCGTGACCTAGGCCTCACCTTGGACCGAGGCTCAAATATTATTGCGCCAGCTCCGCACTGTCGCCCGCTCACTCACTGCTTCTGCTACCTCTACTCTTATCCATGCCTTCGTCACAACTAAACTTGATTATTGTAGCTCGCTCTACGCTGGCCTCCCGGCTGGTCGACTGGGTTGGTGCTTGGATGGAATCTTGCGTTATACTGCCCGCCTTATCGGCCGTATATTCAAATTTGGCCACGTCTCTTGATAGCCTACGTTCACGACGTTCTCCACTGGCTCCCCTCTGAGCAGCGGATTAATTATGTGTTTAAGATAGCTGCCCTAGTCTGGCGCTGCCTGTTGGGCCTCGATCACTTCTGCCTATTTTCGTGAGCACTGCTGCCCTATCCTTAGTGCTAGGGCTCTCGATCCCTCCACTCATCTGAACAGAGTCTCCTATACTTATCCCTTTTGCCCGTACCTCCATTATGCAGACCCTCGTTTTATCGGTGATGGGTTCTTCGATCTTGAACGGCCTCCTTCTGGAGCTTCGCCCCTTTCCTAGGACCTTGATTCTCTCTTATGATCTTTTATCACCATACTAAGGTTGTTCTTTTTGGCCGTGCTGGAGTTGGGAGCGCCTCTGAGTAGTTTTCTTGAAGGGACGATATCTAAATAATCGATATGATTGAATGATTTTCATTCTTGTTTTTTTTCAGTAAAGAGTAATTAGCGTATTTAATTATTATGTAGGCTATGGTCAACTCCATTTTAGCGTAGGCTATTAAATTTTTTCAATGATTTTTAGCTTAATGATTACTGTCATCAATCCAACTTCTATTTACGCAATGAATTATTTTTTATTAATACAACTTCTATTTAGGCCTATACGCAAAGAATAATTTTAATAAATCTGACTTCTATCAACGCAAAGAATTGTTTTCACCAATCCAAATGATTGTTTCTTAGGTTTTATATCATTTGAATGAAGTATGTTAAAATGGAGTTGTCTATAGCCTAGGCCTACAGATCGAGGAATAATAAAATATGCTAAAATGGACTGAATGCATATGCATGGAAATAAAAAAGACTTCGTCGATGTCGAAACCACGAGATAGGCTAACTAGGCTACGGAAGGCCAGAAGGTGAAAAACTAATTTTTCAATTTGGGCCACATGCAGTCATCATGAGTGACACGGGCAAAAGTAACCTCATTCTACGGTATACATTCGTTGTATCAGAAGAAAAAATATTTTAGGACATGCAAAGAGTAATAATATAGGTGCTGTGTCTTTGTGCAGAGACTATATAAAATTAATTAAAAAACAACACAAATAGCATTCAAATCCTCAAATAAAAAAATGTATTATTGGACTCTTAGGGGGGGCGATCGCCCCAATCGCCCCCCTCTGGATCCGCCACTGCATACATACATACATACATACATACATGGATACATACATACATACATACATACATACATAGATACATACATACATACATACATACATACATACATACATACATACATACATACATACATACATACATACATACATACATACATACATACATACATACATACATACATACATACATACATACATACATAGGCCTACATAGATACATAATAATGGCTTGAGGAAGAAGTTAAAGACCTATCTGTTTTTGTGACATATACTTATTGTTTCTATATACAACACAGATACCCTACGCACTCTTAAAAGCAATAAGACCGTTTAGCAGAACAGATAACACGGATTGGCATGAACACTAATTTTGCCTCATTCTGATTGGCCCCCACCCCAATCAAAACACAATGATGCTTATTAACAGTGTCACTGTGTCACCCATCACAAATCATATATATATATATATATATATATATATATATTTATATATATATATATATTATAAACATGCATGCGTTCATAAATGCGCGTACGAACATACATAAGTATATTATAATATATTCATTCATTCGGGAATTTATATAGCGCCTCTTCAAGGAAACTACTCAGAGGCGCAAATTATATACTTATGGGTACTCGTAAACGCGCATACCGGTATATGAACGCATTGTATATGTTTATAATTATGGTAGTTAGAATTTTATACAGCGCTCTAATACCGTAATGCGGAAGTTCTTTTGTCAATCGCCTCTCAACTCTGTTAGGCTACACTGTCTACCTAAGGCCTATACTTGAATGCGTTAACGCTATGATTATAGCACTCTTAATGAAGCCGGTGAACAAGCTTAGCTTTAGAACTTTAGCGCTTTAGAAATTTGGAGTTTAACGACTACGACTAATTTTAAATTTATGATCATAATTTCCGATGTAGGCCTAGCCTATAGGGTAGGGTAGGCTAACGTAGCCCACAACTAATCAGAGGCGCTCTTTACGCTAGCCTATTATATAGCCCCTTTATGATGTTAAATGTCATTTAGAGTAGAAACCTCTTTAGCAAGAGAAGAAAACTATAATTGTAACCAAGCAGTGATGGGCCACACACACACGTGGAGGAAAACAAACTGATTCCCCTCCAAAGTTGATGTTCACAGTCTCTAGACTAAGTACGTTGTAGTAGTAGGCCTAGTAGTTTCAGTTTATAACGACACTGTGTGATAACAGAGATCATTAGAGTCACCCTCCTCCTTTATCCAGGCTTGGGACTGGCACTGACAGAGTACAGTGTACTTGGGCTTAACGACACTTTTTCATATCGAAGATGATTATAGTGTCGGAGGCAGAGTACAACCTCGAACTCCACGTTTATATTGCGACCGAGCCACCCGCAGTAAAGATCCGAGAAATTGATCTCTGATAAACCGACCGACCAGGAATCGAACCCGGGCCGCCGGCGTGATGAGCGGGCTACCAACCCACTCGGCAACTCAGGATCTCTGCACTGACAGAGTACGATCAGTGGCGGAGTTAAGTACGTTGTGTCTTACTTAATTATCGTTTATTAACGACGCCGTCATATCGACGATGTTAGGCGTTACAGTACGTTGTGTCGAGAGAGTGGAGCTTATATATAGGCGGCAGCGTCCCCGATGACGTCACCGACTAGTGGTCCCTCCTTGGTCGTGTGGTAGACGCCCGTCTGGCTCATTATGAGGTCGTTGGTCTGGCTATCCAACGAACCGCACCGCTCACATCATTCGTCGTTTTTCGATCGGCAGATCGAAGCAGTCACTGCAGTGACTAACGGTCGAGGTCACTCCAAGGACCCATGTCGCTCCACCTCGGCCAGGACGAAAGCTCCTGTAGGCGGCCAGCTTAATTGTAGGTCCGTGTATCCCTTACTTGAACGCTCGAAAGGAACACCTTTGCTTCTCACAAAGATATGAATCAGATGATCTAGACGAAAAAACCGTCAAAACGTACAAAATCTAAGGCAGAAACGAATGGAGTCTATTAACTATGTATGTATGTATGTATGTATGTATGTATGTATGTATGTATGTATGTATGTATGTATGTATGTATGTATTAGGGTGCCAATGAAATGTACATGAAAAATTTAAGTTTCGATTTTCTGTGGTCTCACCCTCTAACAATGTTCCTTTATATATGGAGGTTATTCAGGAAAAAAATTAACCAAATATTTAAATATTTAGAGGTGGCACATTGCTCCTGAAGGCTAAGTAATGATAATGTGTCGTAATGCTAGTGAATTTCTGGCATATTGTTCTGCTCTGTCATTGAAAACTTGTTAACTATGTGGATTACTCAGGAGTTTTGATTATTTCCGTGCTTTACATCTATACTATATCATATCTGTGTTTTATATTCAGTCTCGATGCTATGACATCACGCAGGAAAAATTAAAATTTAAAGATTAAAATGTACTGTGAACAGAATAACTTTGAATCCACTCGTTAGTGTTTTTATTCTTGTTTACTATTGGTTACCACATAAAGTTTAACAGAAAATCAATGCAAATTTGATTGTTTTATTATTAGCATTGATTACATTATTTAGAATATTTTTATGTGAGTGGTACTATGAACTCGGTTCCATTGTATGCAGAAAATATTATTGTTATGTTTGTATTACTATGTAACAGGTCTCTTGTCTTATAATGGCTTAGTCTAGTTGGCAGACATTAACAAATATACATCGTGTATGGCTTAGCCTTATAGGAGGTCTGTCTGAGGCCATTGCCGGTTCTAAACTGCCTTCCAGTCGACAAAAAGTGTTAAGTCGTTTTTTCTGATCTGCATCAGGGGCGGATCTAGACTTTTCCTGTACGGGGGGCGATTTCTGTGGGCTCCCATGAGCGATTTAGTAATTAAATAAAAACCAACTGCAAAAGTAAATGCACTACATATATCGAGTAGGTCTATTATGGATCCTTGCGACAATTATTTGAAGAATTAATAGTTGATTTTTATTAACCATTTAATTGTTTGCAAGGCCAAAGGAATTATAATTGAAATGACTGATCAAATTAATAGTTTTTGAACTTTATAACATGTTACAAGACAAATTCCAATCTTCGGTTTCCAATCTTCGCAAAGTCATCAATCAATTTCTCCGCATCTACATGTACTTAAATTTCTCGATGCGCGCTTAGGAGGGCTAAACCGGTCAACCTTTCCTGACCCATTTGGTCTGTCAACCATGTTTTTAGTTGAAGTAATGAAGAGAAGCTCCTCTCACTGATGAAATGCTGACCGGTACCATTAGAAGAATTCCTTTAAGTTTACAAACATTTCTGAAGAAATTTCAACAAATTTTACAATGAAAAGAACCAAATTTTGATTAAAAAAATTATGGCTACACGTTTACCGATTGTCATTCATGAAGCGGTAAAACTCAATTTTATACATCATAACTGTTAATTACTGCTGTGCGTGACCTAGGCGTCACCTTGGACATGTCACTCACTGCTTCTGCTACCTCCACTCTTATCCATGCCGTCGTCACAAATAGACTTGGCTGCTGTTGCTCGCTCCATGCTGGCCTCCCAGCTAGTCGACTGGGTTGCTTGGATCGGATCTTGCGTTCTGCTGCCCACCTTATCGGCCGTGCACCTTTCTTGATACGTTCACGACGTACTCCACTGGCTCCTCTCAGATTGCGTTTAGGATAGCATTAGATGCCCAATTAAGTCTGCCGCTGCCTATTGAGCCTCGGTCCTGCCTATCTTCGCGAGCTATGTTGCCCTGTCCTTAGTGCTAGGGGCTCTCGATCCTTCCGCTCATCTGAACAGGGTCCCCTACCTGTCCCTTTTTACCGTACCTCCACTATTCATGCAGAGCCGCGCTTTCTCGGTGGTCGTCCCTCGACCTCGAATTACCTCCCTCTGAAGCTTCGCCTCTTTCGTATAGGACCTTCTCTCCCATGTTCTTTTCTCACCGTAAGACTGTTCGTTTTGGCCGCGCTGCAGTAGGAGCGCCTCTGAGTAGTTTACTTCAAGGTCCGCTACCTAAATGTTCAATACGAATGAATGAATGAATTGTAGCCTACTCTTGTTTTTTCCCAGTAAAGAGTAATAGCGTGTTTAATTATTATGGATGGTCAACTTCATTTTAGCGTAGGCCTATTTAGGCTAATTATGTGACCGATTTTTAGCTTAATGATTAGCCTATATTTGTCGTCAATCCAACTTCTGTTTACGCAGAGAATTATTTTCATAAATTAAACTTCTATTTAAGCAAAGAATAATGTTTAATTAATCCAAGTTCTATTTAGGCTTATGCAAAGAATAATTTTAATCAATCTAACTTCTATTAACGCAAAGAATTATTTTCACCAATCCAAATGATTGCTTCTTAGATTTTATAGCCTATCGTTTGAATAAAGTAGGCTACGTTAATATGGAGTTGTCTATAGGCCTACAGAGGAATAATAAAATATGCTAAAATGGAGTTGAATTTACATGGTAATAATAAAATAGACTTCGTCGATGTCGAAACCGCGTGATTACTAGGCCTACGGAAAGCCTGAAGGTGAAAAACCAATTTTTCAATTTGGGCTAAAGTCATCCAGTGGGCAAAACTACGGAACATATTCGTCATATCAGAGAAAAGCATTATTTTAGGGTAGGCTATGCAAAGAGTAATAATATAGGTGCTGTGTGTGCAGTTAATATATTAAATTATTTTTTTTTAATTACACAAATAGGCTAGCAATCAAATCCTCAAATAAAAATAATAATTTTTAGACTCTTAGGGGGGGCGATCGCCCCGATCGCCCCCCTCTGGATCGCCACTGATCTGCATCTGCATACAGTGCAGAACAAAACAGTTCAGGAGAGTGCTGCCGCCACTGCCAAGGAGATCAGCCAGTTTTGGGATAAATCACGCATTCCGACACGACAGCAATACCATATAATCATCAAAATTAAGCAACAACACCACAAGTAGCAAGGTCTGAAGAAAGCTTCTTCCCGAAGAACAGAAACGCAGCAGCACAAGGAAGATGAATTCACATCTGTTCTTGACGATTTATTTGATGTTTGCATTTGATAAAAATACAGGAAGACCGGGAATTTTAACTAGCACAGAGGGAGAAAGGAAGACTTAGGAGTCTGGGACCAGTTGACTTGAAGTTGGCGAAGGTCGAAGAGAAAACTGCTAACCGAACACAGAAGGAAAAGAGAACAAGAGCTTAAGGTATCGCTAGGTTAGAGTTCTGTTGAAATTCCAGATAGCAATACATGTACAGACAGCAAAGGGAGCAGTACAACTGAAGGTGAAGATAGTGATGTGAAAAATCCTGCGGTAAAGAAAACAAATGAAAACAACAAGCCAATAAATATCATTAATCCCAGTGCAGGGTAAAAAAGCTGAAGGTGGTAAACGACACAGGCGAACGGGGCGTCGCACTAATGCATACATTCAATTCCGCTTTTAGAAACCAGTAGGTGCAGAAGCAATATCTGCTTCAGGTGGTTGAAAGCCATCACCAGCAGTTTCCAGAACCCCCAAAATTTACTCGTTCAAAAACTATGCAGCCAGTAACATTTATTAAACAATGAAACAACGAGGAACATTGCATGTGTACATAGCAGCTTATTTAATACCATATTGCAGAGTTTGAAAACTTTACAGGTCTTGTGCCACCAGTAAATGTTATGTGATTGCTACAAAACTTTATGTATTTCAATTTAATAGCTAAAGGAACAAGACTAAGGGGTGAGACCTAAAAATTTGCAAACTTTGTTTCTCATTGGCACCCTAGTATGTATGTATTTTAGCGGTGTCTATATTTGTTTATATTTGTTATATATATATGTATGTATGTAGCCTATTGATGTATGTACATGTATGTATACGTACATAAAAAGGTATGAACATTATTATTATGTAGAAGTCAGATATTCAAATAGCACCGTTTTAGACCTGTCTTGGCGTGGCGACATCTAAAATCATGACAACACAGACGCCTACGTTGAAAGTTTCTTGTGCTCTCTTCAGTCTTCACCGGAACTCAAGTTCCGATTTTCCAGCTGTTTATATTTGGAGCCACTCAGCCATTATACTCAGTCTACCAGACAATTGTACACCGCCTACGTACTAGACATGATGACCACACTTTATATGTATGCATATATATAGGTACACGCACTTTACGATGGCGGGCTTAGCCAAGATTTACAACCTACGTAATCTTCAGCAGTGTGCGTACACTCTAAAAACACCGACAGGTCTATAGGCCTAAGAACCTTGCGTAGGCCTTTGCCATAGATGCTGCAGGCCTACTGGGACGCGTGTAGGCCTAGAAGAGTCCAACGAAAAGCATACACCATGTGTCTGCACAGCCCTGTGTATTTTTAGCGGTGTCTATCAGAACGACACGCTTCATTAGCAAAACCTAATTGGATTTGGGCAGTATTTAGATAAGACAACAATACGACCGATTATTCAGCGATTATCTATTGGAGTTTCAAGTACCCGTTAATACGCGTCATAGCCGAGCTTTTGTTGGCTCTTCTCGAATTTCACACGCCAGACGCAAAGGAGACGGGGATCTTGCCCGGACAAACTTCACACTCAACAGGTAAGTGTTCAAGAATTTCAATAAACGCCTACAAGTTTGGTTTAAACTTTGCAAGAATTGAGGGACAATATTTGAAAATAAATGTGAATTTAATTACTTCTCTACTTGCTTAGTTCATTCATTCATTCATTACGAAGATTTATATAGCGCCCCTTCTAGGTTACTACTCAGGAGCGCTCCCGACCCCAGCACGTTTGAAAAGGACAGTTTTGAGGCAAGAATAGAAAGATTCAGAGTGGAATCTGAGATGCAAGTGCAGTGCTAAGGGAAGCCCATTCCAGAGCGAGTATTCTATATCCCTTGCTCTCTTCAAGAAACATCTAAATAGGCAGACTGAACTTTTGCACAGGCCCATCTTTACTGCTCCACTAAGTGTTTCTGAAACGTTGCTTCGAGTCATCGACTCTTTACGAATTAGGCCTATGCGTACGGCACTCAAATCTCTGTTTTTTTAGACTATTATTATCATCATCATCATCATCATCATCATCATCATCATCATCATCATCATCATCATCATCATCATCATCATCATCATCATCATCATCATCATCATCATCATCATCATCATCATCATCATCATCATCATCATCATCATCATCATCATCATCATCATCATCATCATCATCATCATCATCATCATCGTCATCATCGTGATCATCATCGTGATCATCATCATCATCACCACCACCACCACCACCACCATCATCACCATCACCACCACCACCACCACCACCACCACCACCACCACCACCACCACCACCACCACAACCACCACTATCACCACCACCACCATCATCATCATCAGTCGATGCAGGTCTGAACCTCGGACAACGCATCTTCTCCATTCGTCTCTCCATCGCCAGTCTTCAGGCCTCGTCTCACGACATTCCCAAGCACCTCTAGTCGTCTCTGACAATCTCTTGCCAGTTCTTCCGCGGTCTTCCCTTCTCCTTTTCCCTTAGGGGATACAGATTACCACTCGGTTGACTTGTCTGTCTTTTTCCACATAAAAATTATGACCAAAAGGGATTAATCATATTAATGCAATACAAATGCAAATTAATTGCATCATTCATTCATTCATTCATTCCGAGAATTTATATAACGCCTCTTCAAGAGACCGATCAGAGGGGCGCTAAATTATTACGCGAGCATGCACGGACATCCTTCATTTTGGATGAACCGTCTTTAGTTCTAAATATATATATTCGTTTATTGCGAAAAACAATCTGACAAAACGCAGAAATGCTAACATGAGTGATAATGAATAATTAAAGTTCATTAGAAAGTTTTAGAATAAACTAGTAAATATTTTTATATAATTATCTGGGAATAAATTGAGAGTTGTCATGGGTGGGAAGTATGGTTGTGTGCTCTATTGTGTTAACGACGTTGGGCTTGGGGGCTTAAGCCCCACAAACGAAGCTAGGCAGCACCCCCAAAATGAGTGAAGCCCCCGGCTCCACTATAGAAGGCTTAAAGCCCCCAAACGAAAAGTTCTAGTTACGTCACTGAGGAGAGGGGTCGGAGTGGAGGTAGGAGTTGGTGAAGTACATGTTTGGGGTTGTGTAATATGAAGGAAAGGAGTTTCACATCAGCTATATTGGGAAGTTCAGAGACTGTTGGAAAGGATTGTATATGAAGTAATAATCGCTTAGTAAGAGTTCAGGAATAACATACGAGATATAAAATTTCGTGAGTCCTTGTCGGGAAGGTTAAAGTTATGTGGTCTGACCCTAAGAAAATAGGGCGTAAAATGTTGGTTAGGAAAAAGGCATCTGAGTGATTGATTCTCATTTAAGAGAACGGCGTTAAAGAGTGAAGTAACGTATAATGTAATGACTACATCATCATACGACATTAGCTCATCTTTTGTTGGTTAGGCCGGCGGTAAACCTATTTTTAGCTCCGTCTCACCCACTGTCTCCAATAAAATACAACTTCCATCGTCGGCTGTCCATAAACCCCTCTCCCCGCAGTCACTGAGTGAACCTCTGATTCAAGTATTGACACCTGACACATCATTCATTCATTCATTCATTCATTCATTCATTCATTCATTCATTCATTCATTCATTCATTCATTCATTCATTCATTCATTCCTGCTCTTATAATGTAGTTTAACTCCGAAGCAAACGTTATATTTTTGGATCGAAGTAGATATTAACGTAGGCTATCGGCTTCTTATATATAAAAATTTCTATACTTGACTAACCGTAAAACGATAAACTGTGATAATTGCTTGAAGCAATATAGTCATTTCCGTTTCAGATTTGATCCACATAGTGTTCGTTCTCGTAGAGCCACAAGATGGCGTTTTTCAAAACTCTGCCGAGAAAGGCGAAAGAAGAGCCACCTCCCGTCGAAAAAGAACCCGAAGTGGAGCACGAACCGACGTCGGTGGGGGTACGCAGGACCTACGGGTCAATGTCCGTTTCTAGGTCAGGTCGGTTCAAGTCGAAGAATCGCCAACGGAAGACTATCCTGACCGCCCTTGACCACGAAAAGACAGAAAATTCCGATCAGCCGCCGAAACCAGAGGCAGCCAATAAGAGCTCAGCGCCGCAGACGACAACTACAAACGTCACAACTGCGACAACATCCACAGCCAATAAGAATTCGACAGCTAACGCCAACGTCACAAATAAACCTACGTCATCGAAGGCCGTTGTAACCGCCGGAGCTGATAAGAGCGCGCCGCAGCAGACGACAGTTGACCCTCACGTCACAACTACGTCATCGAAATCTACGCCTGCAGCGACCAGTGAGAGTTCAGCGAAAGAGACCACAGGAAATGTTCACGTCACAACTACGTCATCTACGTCGGCTCCGATTAGCGCTACATCAGGCGTTATATCGCCAAGCGCTACAACACCTACGACGCCAGGACTCGCGTCGCCACCTATCGCCAAGACTGCAGGATTCTCAACTGCCCTTTAAAACCTGCGATTGCTACAGTCGTGCTTTTCGAAAGTAAGCTTAAGCGTAAATTAAGGTCTTACGTCAGAAGTCAGTTACGTTGATACAGACGGAGGGACGGACAGACAGACATGAATGCATAAAGATAGAGCCAAATGACGGACTGTCCATCTAATTAGCCTACGTTCATCCATCCATTCATTCATTTTAAGAAAGTGTGACAGTTTGTGACAGGGGTACGGGGGTCAGGCCATACGTGACGTCACACTTTTATTTTATTTTCAAATGTTTATAAAGCTACGATGCGGTTTGTCATCTGGTGTTTAAAACGAATATCATCACGTACAGACAGACGGACGGACGGACGGATTTTCAGACAGATTTTCTGACGACTGACTGACTGACTGACTGAAGGACTGTCTGACTGACTAACTGACAGATAGACACGAAGCTTCACAATAAATGGGCAACAATAAAAATAAATGATATAAAATGAATTAATCGATAATAAGCCGTTATTGACCAGCTCTGTGAGCGCGCTATATGATTTCTTTTGATGGCCAACTTATTGGGACGTCAGCTTTGCAGTTAGAGCGTTTCAGTCCTGCAGCCAGCTTTAAACTTGAATTCCCGGTTCTCTTCGTTTTTATACTTATCTGTCTGTCTGTCTGTCTGTCTGTCTCTCTCTTTCCTTCTCTCTCTGGTCTTCCAGAGACCGGCTTTTGTATATTTTGACAATCCCTCTGATTGGACGCAGCACTTATTACTAAGCTGGTGCTATGCGCAACAGAGTAGCGCTATAGAATTTCCGAGCTTACAATTTAGATCATTCAGAATAGATATCGTTGCTTAACAGACGATGCTTTCATCGAGTGACAATTTATTTTCGGTTATATTAGATTTTATTTCATTAATTTATTTCTGCTGAGTTAAATTTGTTGACATTGCGTAACACTAGAATCTTGAAGTGACGACTGCGCTTATAATGTAGTTGAACTCTTAAGCAAACGTTATTTTTACTGAAGTACATGTTGACGTAGAAGCTGTTAGGCTACCTACACTTGATTGTCTGTAAAACGATAAACTGTCGGATATTAAAGGTCGTTGACAACTTTCCTTAGAATATTCCCACAGTGCACACTCATGAGTGGATCATATAATGTCTCATTAATGTGTAGACTTTTGTGGTCAATTAACAGAACAGCAATTCACTCCGTAGGCCTATATCTAGTTTGGTGCGTTCTCCCAGTTTTTAAATGCCATTCACGTCTAAACTACTTATGCAGCAACTTATACCCGTGAAAATGGAGTATACATAAACTCACACTCTTACCTTAATTTCATTTTCCAAATGAATTGCGGTTACAGCATCTATACATGTGGTTATTTCGTACCTCCGTACTATAGCAAAGCAACCTACGACACACTGGGTGTGACCTCTGTATACATATTCTGACCGGACACTGAAAGGGACAAATCAAACTGGCTTTTGTGGACTTGATTTGATATGATATAGCTCCCGTTTTGATCTGATAGGCCTATGTTTCTCTGACACGGCGTTTGTGTGTCGGTGACAAATTTCAGATGTATAGGCTACTTGAACTTTACTGTGTCACATAGCCTACGCCATAGAACGAGTATGCGCATATTACGAATATTAAGATTTTTCGAAATTTACGAATATTGACGAATATTAAACTGGCCAACGAATATTAAGTTTTTTGTTTTTTTAATTCTTCAAAATCCGCTGAGTAAAAAATTCAGTGCACAAACTAGGTATTAGAGCTAGAACAAGAACAGTTACTTGTTACAGTTACTCATCTTATATCAGTATTCACTTAGTCTATTGTTTGAAGTCTCATACGGAATTCAAATTGTTGGCGCCCAAACGAACATGCCAGTACCGTGTATTACAGAAACAAAGATTGTATGACTATGACCCACATCTCTCTAATTCCCTATCCCTCCGCCCAAGATTCCTAAACTGAGTGGGAGGATCTAGCCCTCGTTCCTAACCTGGCGTATAATTAATCAAATTAAACGCATCAATGGAACTTCGGAACATCAGTTATTCAAACATAGCTTAAATTAAATGATATAGAATTACCGAGCGTGTGGGTTTCACCGCAGAGAAACAGATCGAGACAGACGGATAGAGAGGGAGAGCAATCCGAGAGACAGCCGATAGAAAGGGAGAGAGATCGTACGATTTCTTTCCCTAAATGTCCGAGAGGGACTACTTATGACAGACCGACAGAGAGGAGATCAGAGAGACAGACAGACAGACAGACAGACAGACAGATAGACTTTAATTTCAGACAGACAAAGAGAGAGTCATGGTCGGCTTTTTACACAGTTCTTCAAGAGGGGAACGATTTGGGTAGGAAGCCTACCTAAGCGTAGGCTACCAGCTTACGGACCACGGCTCAAAGTACAGCGCCACTGCACATATTCTTAAATTACTATTCTGAGTTCGTAAAAAAGCCTGAAACAGGCCATCAACGAATATTTACGAATGACACGAATATTTGTGTGGCGGTGACGAATATTTACGAATACTTAAAGCCTGAAGTCACGAATTCGTTCTATGGCCTACGCTAGGCAGAGGCGAAAATCTGTACATAACAGCTTTTTTCGGGGACAGGATTTTTGCATTTTTTGGAAGGGGTCGACAGATAGGCTTCAGTCAAAACTTGGGGACAGTCCCCTCTCCCCCCCCCCCATGATTTACGCCACTGCACATAAGTCAACGTAATCTAATTAAATCCTTCCGCAAGATCGTCTAAATAGCACTAATTCAATAACCGAATGCCCAACTTGAGCTCATAATATGAGTCATGTTCCCATATGGAACCCGTGTAGGTTCACATGGGTCCCATCGAAGTACATGGGCTTGCTGGATGGGTACAGACGACCAATTTTATGTCACTTGGTTTCAAATTATCTTTCCCAATTTCAGTTGAAGCATCTCACTGCATCTGGTCTACGTTCAAAGTTCTGTGAGTAGACCTTAAGGGCACGGGTTGCCGGGGTTGGGCCCACAATGAACTTATAAAAAATATTATAATCAGTCATACAAAGTTTGATTTATATTTTTTAACAATAATATTAATAACACTTAACAACCATCAGTTTCTTCAAGCAGCTGAATATTAGGGCCCTTACTTAGTTGTAGTTAGTTGTATTAGCACTTGTTATAGCGGGCTTCAAGATGTTCTATATATAAATAGCGCGGAATATCGTAGTTTCACGCCGAAGCGCATGAGCAATTCGAGTGAAAGGTGCCCAGGGTCCCTACGCGGCTTTTATTATTCGAACCCACAACCCTTGCAGGCACCGAACATACCCCTACACCACCGCGCCCCACAATATATATATATATATATATATATATATATTATCGTACCCGCACTTTTATTATTTCAATTTTTTCTTAAGAGATTTTTCTCATAAAGCCTAAAGATAGTTTAGAGGCCCGTGACTGTTCTGCCTAGGCTGGGGGTCCGAATAAATAATATTAGTCCCAGGTCTAGGGGTCCGTCGGGCCTGACGGTCAGTGTACGTGCCATAGCCAAGCTGAATAGTGAATAGTAGGCACAGGTGGAGCTGAAATCTCTAAACAAATTTCAGCCCTGGCAGCGATTCCAACTCTTCATCGACAGTGGAGCACGCGTTGACCCGATGAAAGAGCGCCCGATAAAAGAGTGCCGACAAAAGAGCGCCGATAAAAGAGTGCCGACAAAGGAGAGCCGACACATTAGAGCAAACGACAATTTGATTTCTTATGTTAAGTGCATTGAAAAACGATTCTGCTAAAGAATATAATGCCTCTAATAATGGCTAATGCTATAAATCAGCAGCATATAGATGGGCCTATAGATGAGGTAAACCGTAGTTTAGGTTCGTAAATTACTTTCCAGCAGGCGCAATTCAACTTCTATTTAAGTGCTCAAAGAATTAGTTTCATCAATCCAACTTCTGTTTAGCCAGAGAATTATCTTCATCAATCCAATTTCTATTTAGGCAAAGAATTATTATCATCAATCCAACTTCTATTTAAGCACAGAATTATTTTCATCAATCCAACTTCTATTTAAGGAAAGAATTATTTTCATCAATCCAAATTCTATCTAATCAAAGAACTATTTTCATCAATCCAACTTCTATTTTAGCATTATATGAAAATAATTCCTTGCCTAAATAGAAGTTGGATTATGCCTATTGGAAAATATTTTACCAACCTAAACTACAGGTTTACCATCTCATGTATATGCTGGTGATTTATAGACATCAATAGAGGTATTATGTGATTATAAATTATCTTCAGCAGAATCTTTTTTCAATGCACTTTAACGGGTAATATAAGAAATACAATTGTCATTCGCTCTAATGTGTCTGCGCTCTTTTGTCGGGGTGCCTGAGCACGCTAATCACTAACTTTCGTGCACCCCCATTTGATTAGACACATAACAGTGCAATGATATTAACAATAATAATTATCCAGAGTTTCTAAGAAATTTAAATTTATTTACAAAACCAGCTCAATGCATATACTCAATATTCAAATATTTACACCCACTTGGATGTACTACAAGTTTGTAAGCATTATAAAATATATCTAATAAAAATAAGCATGTACATGTATATCGGCAGCTAAAATCTAAACACACACAAATAATATACGTTTCTTGCACAGAGTTCCTCTATACTCATTCCAAGTTCCTGGCGGTCTTCATCCTATTGCACACCGTGACATAATTGCTGGAATCGGACTTGTTTGAAAGACGTGTTGTTGAAAACAACTTTTCTAAAATTTTCTTTGCACATAACTACCGGTACAAAGAGTAAGCCCACTCTGAAAGCCAAATATTGCAAGGGACAATCAAGCAAACACCAAACTGAAAATCTGTTCTCGATGATACACCTACAAGTACTCAGTAAGCAGGTTTACAGTGACTACACGCTGTTTAATGAAGCATGATTAAATTATTACAAGCAAACATGAATATAATTTAAAACATATTTACCTGATTGTAAACTACACGAACTGCATCATTCACAACATCACTTAAGATCTAACAAAGCGAAATGTCCAAAACCTACCAGGCCTAAACAGTTCATTCTATAGCTGCCTGCTGAACTAGATAAATCACAACTCTGCAACTACAGAATTTTCTTGCACCAAAGACTAGATTAAGTTGAGCTTTGCGATTGGTGGTGGTATCATCCATATGGACATGGTTTCCTGAATATCGTAGAATACAGAAGCAATGTAACTGATCCGTAGCATGATTTGCACACTGGTGTATACGTACCAACATCCGGAAATTCAAACAGGTCCTTTCATGTACCTCTCAAAGGTATTTACACTACTGTCATAACATTCAAGTACGTATTTAAATACTCAAACAACACCTTTTAACGATCTCTCACTGGCATACAAGAAAATAGATTAAGTATGTGGGACTAAGGCAACCTGGAAAAAGTGCTGTGTGCACAAGTAAACAAAGGATGCATTCACATCTATGTATGTACAATAAAGTAAGTAAGTATATGAAAGAAATTGCATATCTACACTCTGGCGTACAACAACGCGCATAACCGCAATACACTTCCCGTAAGAAAAACTGCCAACACCACCAAGGATAAAATTAGTCAATGCACATAATATTATGAGAACTGGACAAAATAAAATAAAACCATAGACAGTAACGATTAGATTAAACGGCTGTGGCAAGTATGAAGGCATGTTGACAAATGACAATTTTAACATCAAATCCTGGAAACTCATGAAAAAAGGCCGCTTTGGTATACTCTTTAAAACAATGTCTTGGACAAGAAAGCAGACAATTACCCTTGTATGTAAGAAGTAATAAAGCAGTCGGCATGGCCTGTATGTAGCCTGACATTGGTGTGGCCATTTAAGTAATTGGACAAAGCAGTCTACCAGCAGACTACGTTTGTACGTAGCCATCAAAACAGTTTATATAGCTCATTTTAACTACCTGGCAAAAGCGCTCTACCTACAATTATCTAGCACAGGCAACTTTTTTTAACAGAAGGCTGCCCTACGAATTTAAGGGCAGCTCAGGGGTCATATGCCAATTGCAGGCTAATTTTTGCAGATTCATTTGTTCCAGAAAATGAGACAATATTAATTTTATTGAAACAAAATATTGCAGAATAACCGTTCAAGTAAACGAAGATAATTTTTATGTTGAAAGCCTAATTATCCTAATATCTGCAGTCCTACACTACAATAAAAACAAACATGTTTTAAGTTAATCAGTTTTAAAACTACATAAAAAGAACAAAAGGTTCCAAAGTGCCACGTACAATTCAACTATAAAACACATGTCAAGAGTTGGTTCAATGGTCTCCAGGAGCTGGACCCGGCCCGCGGGCCGTATGTTGCCCACCCCTGATCTAGCAGATCGAAACATGAGTGTTTTAAGACAGTCTATGAATGTAGGCTTCACAAAGTCAAGGGCAAAGGTACACAAAATGTAATGGGAGACCGTTCCACAAGGATGGTCCTATACACGAGAAAGTATGATCATGGCACCTGCATATCTTCACAGGCCACAGAGCGCAACGGTTGCTGATCCAGCTGAACCACGTTATACAAATATGCCTCAACATTAAATAGTCTCTAGCTCAACACAAACAACAGTGATTTAGACCATAACCCAGCCGATGCTTGATCTACAATCACACGTATAAAAGAACGGTGGTGATCCTGGAGTTTAGGAGAACACATTTTAAGAAATACCTCAAAAGAAATCACAGAAAAACAGTTGACAGACTAGTCCAGCAGAATAAGGCAGATCGGTAACTCCTTTGACTAGGTTCCCTTTTAGCTGTGCAGAGTTCCTACCATCTGAGCGAGATTTGAAGCACAGGCTTTGCAACCGAGAGTCAAGCACCTTAATCAAGCGAATAGTACATCAATACAGTGTGGACCCATTAAAACGAAGCAGTCGGGTACATGCGTATATACAGCGTGTAAACCAGGCTGAAAAAGTCAGTATTGAGCACTCCACTGCAGTTCTTGTATGGCACTTTAACCAATTTCATATTAAGCTAATACAGGGGGTGTCAAAGCTTTTTTAAAGGCAAGCCAGTGGCACGTCCCAAGAAAATTTTTGCAAAACTAAATCTTAAATGTGCATTTTTTTAGCATGCAAACAGTCTTAATATTTGATCTTCATTATCAAAAACCTCTGTAATGGACTGAGTATTTACTATTGACTGGCTTGTTGCTTCTACAGCAATTTGATTTCGCTTCACGTGCAGTGACAAATGACAA
Source organism: Aporrectodea caliginosa (assembly GCA_020284085.1). Taxonomy (NCBI): domain Eukaryota; kingdom Metazoa; phylum Annelida; class Clitellata; order Crassiclitellata; family Lumbricidae; genus Aporrectodea; species Aporrectodea caliginosa. Next base: position 1,907,559 of record JACEVL010000671.1, read on the forward strand.
ATTTGAACTTTTATTTTTAAATTGTGTAGTCTTTAGACAAGGTACCGCTGGCCAGAAAAACATCATCGGCGGGCCAGAGGCCGGACGCTTGACACCCCTGAGCTAATAGCATTTGGGAACATAACATCACTTCCTCTTAATCACGTTAACAGGAAGTGCATGAACAAGTCCAACTGTATAATTAATACCTGTGTCTCATAATGTAGTGGGGTTTACGCCAATCATCGTCGATATAATTAAATAACCGTATTTTAAGTAATAATGTAGTGGATCCTACCGAACCATAATATTATTAGCAATAGTACCTCTACCAACAGAGCGCTGCTGATTTTTGAGCGGCGCTATATAAATGTTCGATTACAATTATAATAATGATAAATAAATAAACCTGTCCAACCTAACGTTTCATCGCACCTTTGGGATTTCAAAATACGAGTTAACAAATACATCTGATACTCTCATACAAAAGTAGCAGTAACATTAACTAAGAAATTAGCCTTAATAACGATTACAGTGTTAACAGTAAGCGTAGTAATAATACTAGTATTAAATGAAACAACGTGATGAATGCATCTGTTAGTAGTTCGTCACAAATGGCACAAAATAAATGTTTCTAATATGACACAAGCGCAACACAATGCAACACCGTTCAAAATAAAAAATAAATACTCCGAAATGGTATCACACAGAACACGGACAAAAGCTTTAAACCAAAACTTACATCAAAAACTTGAACTTTAAGACCCTTAAACATCAGGGACATCATCGTGACAGTCGTAAGTCGTCATTCATTCGATATAAAGGTAATGCAGAGTATAACAGTATGTAAAATATCAAGGTAAAGCGAAGTATAAAGGTAATGTAAAGTGAGAATACAATACTGCAGAAAAGTAAATAAATATACAGACCATGGTAAAGTAACATAACTGAGCAATTATAAATAGCCCTCTAGCAACCGCCTCCTTGCGGTAATCACGTACTACAACAGCACTACATCACAACTCTTCACAGATGCATGGTCCAGGGACTCGGGGGGAGGGGGGGATTTCGGCCGAGGCACACATACAACAACAGCAATGCAACAACCGGACAACGCAGCTGTACAAGTTGCATGTATTGGTTGCACATAATAACTGATTTGAAAGTTGACAGCACAACAAGAGCAAAGTGTTAACACGTTGACCGCTGAACATAATATCTAAATGTATGAGGGACGTGTTAATAATATAATAATATCTTTTCTTGAATTAAGTGCCTGACAAATGCACTGCGCTGTACATTTACATGTTATGCAATTGAAACAATCTTAACTACTAACAGAACAGACAGCCTGCAATACACGGCGCTAATTATAGCAGCCTACAAAGCATATCCACCCTACGGGCTCGAACTCGGTACCTCTTGCTCTCTACGCCAGTGTTATCCAATGCGCTATCGGCCCCCCCCACTTTAACACGTCCCTAGCGTCCAACGTGTTAATGAATAGTATCAAAGTATCATGTGAGGTTTCGGGTATAAACTAGTCAAGTGCAACAGCAGGTTTCTGTGCGATTGTGGCAGCAATCAAGTCACATGGGAAAGGCAGGAATTTGGTTATTTTATTCCCAGGTGTACTGTAACTGCTGCAGGGCTTCCGGTATATTAAGAACGGTTGCGTTGTGGTATTTGATGCATATTTTCGCTTGCCTCTCTTCAGTACAATTCACCGTTCTGAAGACCCACAGTTTCTTGGCCTAATCCCCGACAGGCAACAATGGGTATGAAGTGTTTGTGGTTTCATTTTCTTAACCCTAGCCAATGAGGGTTGGTGGACAGCCATTCCACTTGCCCCCTGATCTTCCCAGCAAACTCTAATGGATCTTGGAATATCTGTCCTGGTGTAAGTTGGAACAACAGACCCATGCAAGTGTTAGCAGCTCAGCACAGTAACCACTGACCTACCATGCACCTTTTCCATGTAAAAGCATAATTTACAGTAAATACTACATGTACTGTTGAGCTTCTTCTGTCCAAGTCGCAATGCACAAAATACTGGATAACTACAGTATGACTGAAATATAAAGTAAAGTAATATGAGAATATTTGACTGCAGAAAACTTAAATAAACTGGGACTATTACAACACTAATCTGAATACAGCATACTCCGCCATCACTCAAAATACAGCAAAACATGAGTAAAAGGGACAACTGCCTGGGTAAAAGACGATACAGTCTACATACACGCCTGTATAAAAAAATTCCCAAGTGAGGAATTCCCAGTGGCTGGGAAATTCCCAGTAACAGGGAATTCCCAGAGAAAACCAACCCCACTTGACAGCTCCCGTCCCGTTCCGGCCCTAGTATATTGCGGGCCCTGTGCAGAGTGAACTGTACGGGTCCCCATGACACAAGTCAAATTGTTTTTCATTGCTAATCATTATATAAACTTATATAGGCTATACATATACATACACACATATGTGTACTAAATAATAAACCCTAAAAATAAAATACTCGAAAATCTAAAAGAAATAATATAAAATAATTAACAAAGGTACCGTACACAGTCACGTACAACAGTGGTTTTGAAACCTTTTGACCACAGACCCTTAATTTTTCTAGGCATGGCTCGCAGACACAAGCATTCAAGATGTAAAATTTCTCCCTTAAAATTTAAGCAAAGTATAGCAAAGTATAACTATTTCTGGGTGCAGAAACGGTTATCATATCTGCACCCAATGTTATCGTTTGCCACAACATATAATATTATGTCAAAAATAAAAGTCAAATGGTTTCAACTTGGTACCATTTGACTTTCATATTTTGAAAAAAGAGAAGATTAAATATTATTAGGGTGTCTTGTTCATGGTAAGTTTCTGACATTTTCGGGCCCCTAATTTGCGGGCCCTGTGCAGTTGCACGGTTCGCACAATGGTAAGGCCAGTACTGGCCCGTCGCTGGAGATAAGAGGTCAAAATTCAGGAAAACGAGACTCTTAAAGTCATCAGTGAAACCAGCAGTTCATGTATGCTCAGTGGATTTGAACAAGCAGCTTTGAACCATGGTCAACAGGGGCAACTGGTCGTAAACTGGTGGCTGTTGTCCGCCGCGTTTCGACGTACGCTCTTGCGCATTGCATCTGTTCGACGATAGGGGTTCTTCTTTATATCTGATGAAAGAAACACATAAAACTTTAAAACTACGGAAATCAATATTTTTTACTATGTTATTATTATTATATTACATTTTTAAGTGCTGCACGAGTTTAGTGGTCAGTGAGCTGGACTCGCAACCAAGATGTCAGGGGTTCAAATAACCACTGGGCAGAAATTTGCTTTGAGATTTCTACTCCACCTGCACCCCTAGCCAACTCAGCTGTAACGAGTACACTGACCGTACACTGTCGGTGGGTAGATCAGACGGCAAGGGAGAGGACTGGCCACTCACTCTCATATGCCAAGACTAAGAAAATGAAGTCGCCAACATTTCACACTTATGGTTCGTAGGGGACTGCTCTTCTATTATCAGTCAATCAATCAATCAATCAATCAATCAATCAATCAATCAATCAATCAATCAATCAATCAATCAATCAATCAATCAATCAATCAATCGAGACAAGCTGACACAGATGCAACCTGGTTACATGCATTGTTCATTATTTGGCTAGGCAAGGGATAACAGTATTTCAAATTACATTTTATTGCCAATATATTCGTTTATTCAATTCAAACTTACAAACCGCAGTATGATCACATGAAATAATAGGAACACCTCATAACAAGTTAGACAAGAGTCAACTTTATAACTGTATGGCAGCCTGTTAGGTGCTGATCCATGCCACAGCTGCTCATTTAACCATCGCCCAGGGAGTGGAAGGCTGAGTCAACCTTATGGGGCTAGCAGATATCGAACCCGTGTCCTTCTGGTCTTCGTTTCTGTGTATTACCACTCAACCATCACCCTGTCATTATATTTGCCAAAGTCCTTTTCAAATACACATTTTATATGTAGCCCATCTATATATGAATAAATTAAAGAAATACCTGAATAAATAAATAAATTTGTTAAAGTCTACCGTTGATAAGGTCGTCTAGCGTGCCGTGTGCAATTTCGTCTCGATTGAGGACTTGTCTCTGTTTGCCTCGTAACTCGTTAACCACGGCTTCCTACACACAAAACAAAACAATAGAGTAAGAAGACAATGGCTGCAATGCATCCAAAATTCCTTGGCTCGCGGTGTGCTGCGTGTTCCACTACGAACAAGTTCCTCAGTCCTACTCCATCAGCCACATTGGCTTCCTGTTGAATTCAGAATAAAATTTAAATTGTCCTGTCTGACCTACAGAGCTCTCAGCACTAGCACACCTCCCTACCTTCATTCACTACTGACTAGGGAATGTAATCCCGGACCATTTTGCCAATCCCGGGATTACGGGATTAGAAATGAATCAATCCCGGGATCCTGGGATTGACGTTTGCAAGGAAAAATTCGTCTTGACTGTAGAATAAATAGGGCCTATAGGCCCATATATTTAATGCTATAACGCAGTTGTGTATTAAAAACAGTGATTTTTAGAACATTGTGGCTTTGTATTGTTAACTTGTTACTTAAAATGAAAAGTTAAAAGTTCAATGTCCATGTATTGCTAAAAATTATTTACGATAAAATGATCGCAAGAAACGTAAAAGTGTCAATAGTAGAATGTCCGAGCCTTGAGCTTACCTATAGGATGGAACACCTACCGGCGAAAATGCACGTTCCGCCTCAACTGACGTTTATTATTTATGAAATCCATTAAATATATTTAACTAAATTAGTTTTTAAACGCTATTCTATATGACTGTCATCATCGTAGACGTAGTATAGTAGTAGGTCAAATAACAGTATAATGCAATACGCCTTGTCTACTTCGACCGCGAATTGAGCTCGAGCAATGACTCATTAGGCAGTGACACTTGGCAGCAGCAGGGATGTGTTGATACTTAATCAAGATTCCTCTCGATACTTAATAGTTGATAGTGATACCACGGCCTGAAATCAGGTCGAGAATACCAGATGACCACCGAACTAACCGACCGCAACGCGAGGAACCCAGGCAGTAGCAGGCTAGCCTAGCAGCAGGGTGCACCGCTGCAGCACCCTGATATTATTAAGGCAGCAAGGGTCCGTCTGCACTCTGTTTTCTTACTAGGGCCTCTACTTAATTATCTGTCGTATTAGCGTCTATCGCCCAAGGAAGATTTAGACTGTGCATCTTGTAATTTTAATAAAAATATCCGATTTTTGTAATCCCGGAAATACGGGATTCCATGTTTGCCAATCCTGGCATCCCGGGATTTGAAAAGGTTCCGGGATTCCCGGGATTCGGGATCCCGGGATTACATTCCCTACTACCGACTCCTTACATCCCTCCTCGTTGCCTGCGATCACCGAGCATGTTTTTTTAGCCGAGCCACGATGCAAAACAGTTATGGGCTCACGTGCATTCCAAGCCTCTGCTCCAAAGGAATGGAATCAACTGCCACTCTCTTTGTAGCTCAAATTCATTTCCTTTCTTCAAAAAGCAGCCAAAAACTTCACTATTTCTCCTTGGCTTTCAAGTACTTGGATATCTAATTGCATCTTCTCCTGGCGGCTAACTATCCATGCCTCAGATTCACATTTCGGTGTGACCCTGCACGAGTTACAAATTTAATTATAACAATAATAATAATTAATTAATTCGTTAGCAGAGGCATTTAAAGGACTTTAGTAAATCTGGCTCCACATGGTGTTAGTCCCATTTGAGGACCTGTGTTGACTCGGTCTTACCCGAGTCTGACAGACAGACCATGGGTTTTTGTTCAGACCAGCATGAGCTGAGTGAGAATCTCTCCAATTCTGCCCCAGACCATGGAGTTTGGTTCTAAGGACCAAATTGATTCGGTCTTACTTTTCAGAGGAACAACAACTGGTCTTGGTCTTACATTCTCATTTCATGTAAGTACACTTTGGCCCTCTGAAGAAGAAGACCGGAAATTGATTCGGTCTTACCGTTCAGAGGGCCGACAGCTGGTCTTGGTCTTATGGTCTTACCTGAGTCTGTTTCACAGTTGGTTTCTTTTGTTTTGTAACGTTCTGTTTCTGGAGCAGCGCTTCTTCCAATCTCGCCATATTCTCCAAATCCGTCTCTGCTTGCTGAACAACAAACAGAATCACTGCACACTATGAAACTATTATTTACAATATTTGCAAAGCAAATAAAGCCACAAACAAAAGTGAATCCGAAGTGAAAATTTCAATCTGATGTGAGAAAAGTGAATCCAAGATGAGAAAAGCAATCTGAATCAAGAAAAGTGAATCTGATGTGAGAAGTGAGAAATGCAAGAAGATAATCTCTGAGATGATAATCTCCAATCACAGACAAATAAAATTAATAATTAATAATAATTAACACATTATATGAATTAAATAAACACATTTGACTTTGCACATAAAGTCAACATGTTGCTCTTCGAGCATCATAAGCAAACCTTGAATGCTTTGCCAAAACGAACAAAGAGCGAAAAGAACGTGTTTGGTGCAATCGTTTTCTGTTTCTCTCCAAAGTACTCGACGACCTTTGTGTAGGCATCCTGTCAAGAACAGAAACAAGAACAGTGGTAACCAGAATGCCATGTAATGTAACATAACAATTATAACAATATCACAGCAACAATAATAGGCTTACAAGTAACATACAACATAATGCATACAATGCTCAGATAATCAAGTAGGAAGCGCGATCGATTCCCGCTACCCTTTAAGGTTGACTCAGCCTTCCACTCGCCAGATGGCATCAATTGGTAAAATGAGCAGTAGGACAGACGGGTGCTTTGCATGGCTGCCATATAGTTAAATTCGAATTCTGTTAAACTTGTTACTGTCTGTTATTACTGTGTTACGTAAATCTGCGTACTTGCCAGTTTCTATTAATAAAGAAAAATATTATTATTATCATTTATTTATTATTGATTGGAAAGTCCCCACTGGTGGGCCCTCGCACACACAAAGAGCCCAACCAATAGAGTAAGATCCAGAGTTGAGAGTTGACACAGCATAAAGTAACACAGCATAAAGTAATGCAAAGTTATATAAAGTAAAGACAAACGTTACCAATACAACAATAACCAAGGAAACAACAGCAAAAACTCAACAATGAAAAGACATGACAGCCAATGAAATGGCTACCAAGACTACACAAACAAAAACATAACAAAAAGACAATGACAGCCAAGACAACAGTAACCAAGGCAACACAAGCAAAAACAAAACAACAAAAAAACACAATGACAACCAAGATAACAGTACCCAAGACAACACACGCAACAACACAACAAAAAGGACAACAGCAGCCAACGTAACAGCGGTTGCACGGACCTGAGCATTCTTAGCATCGTTTTGGAGTCTTTTGAGCTTATCTTCCGAGTTGTTAAGGAAGTCCTTGAGGACGACTGGAGGCTCTCGATCTTTCCTCGCCTCATACTCCTTCTTTGTCAGTGCCATTCCCTTCTCCAGCTCCGAAATGTCAGTCAGAATGTTATCCAGAGACACTGCAGCATAGAAATATTTAAACGATAGTCAGAAACCAAGACACATTAATTGTCAGATGGACATAATTAACCACCTTTACAACATTTTAAAAATAATAATAATAATAATAATAACAATAATATTCTTTACTGAAACAATCCAGTTGACAAACTGCAACCGGTTACAGTGTACAGTTATGCAATTGAAACAATCCACAAGAACACAAATGACAGAAGACATAAATCTTAACTACTAACAGAACAGTGCAATAATACATGGCGCTAATAGCAGCCTACAAAGCATGTCCGCCTACGGATTCTATCTCGGTACCTCTCGCTCTCTATGCCAGTGTGTTATCCAATGCGCTATCGCCCTCCCCCAACGATGATGAGTTCTCTGCCCGAAGACAGGTCCATGGCTTTTATGATTAATATTACTGCTAACATCATATATTATTAATTAGTAGTAGTAATAAGGTTTCTTCTGTTTAAGTATATTCGTTTATTGGCAAAACAGGTTGGCACACTGCAGCCTGGGACATTAAGACAGAGTACAATATTGTGAGATGGAGGAAGTAATGAATGTTGGTTAATCGTTAGCTTTGGGACTCAGTAAATACGTTTGTAAAGAATCCTTGAGACAAAATTCCTATCGTCTTTCTTACCCGTTGCAGCTTTCTCGATGTAGTCCAAGTCGACTTCGAAGTTGGATAAGGTTTTAAATTTCTCCCGGACAGTTTTAACGATGAAATGAAGCAGCGACATTTTCTTGTCACTTGTCTTCGTCTCAAGCAGCTGAAAGATTCCACATCATCGCAGATTAGAATGATAGCTGCATGAGAAATTATCTATGTCAGAGGTGATGATGAACCCATAGCATGCGTGCTCAAAGCAGCATGCACAAAAAATTTTGGGGCACACAGAATTCAGAGCATCCTCAAAATTTAAACTTTGAAATAACCATAACCATAACCATCATTTTATTGTAGCCTTTTGAACAGGTATTACACAGATGATATTACATACAAGTATTTCGAGTGGTTACAATAGAGGGACCAGAAGGAACCTTGGTCCCACTAAGTAGGGCCCCCTAATTACCAGTTTCAGTATTGGATGGTGATTAGTTAAACAATAACAGTTGCAACTTATCTGCAATTTTACAATTTGATATTATGTAAATATTTACAATACATTCATACAATACATATTCATACAATAATATATTATTAATAACAGTAATAATAATGTATACCTCGGGGTAAAAAAAGAAGTAATAATAATAGCAATATTAATAATAACAGTACCGGTAATAAGAATATAAAAAAATAATAATAATAATAATATTAATAATAATATTAATAATAATAGCAAGTGATCAATTCTCACCATATCAAGACTCTGAAGTTTAAATCCATAGACTCCACCCCGTTTACAGCTGTTCATGTAGTTTCCGAAAGCCAGGATTATCTGAACAACATGAGACACACTTTCAAGTTCAATGTTCCTTTCCACAGGAAAAGGGAAGGAAAATGTAGAAGCACATAAGTAAAAGTTCACGGTAGCACTCTAGTTAATTATTAATTTGGTCGTCTCGTTAACTTCGCAACTTGTATTTAATGCTTGGCAGGAATAAGCAACCATATTACAGTTTAAATTCATTTGTTTAAAATTGAATTTAATCGAATAAAAACTCCTGTATTGTAATCGACCATTTATATACTGCCCTTCAATTTGCTGTAACTAATCACATTCAATTTAAGCAGTTTTGTAATATTTGTAACATAATATCCATAAGTTAACAACAATAGTCCCTAGAGAGAAGATGAGTGGTCACTTAAGATAAAACTGAAAGGTAGCCATGAGTGAGTAGTGCTAGCAACTTCGTTTTCTTGGTCTCGGCATACGATGGCGAGCAGGTAAGGCCTATCCTTCTTTACCTGATCTTCCTACCAATATGTGGTACTTGACAGTGTAGTGGTTAGCGTGTTGAACTGTCAATCGAGAGATCAGGCATTCAAATCCCGCCTGGGCAGAAATTTGGTTCAACATTTCTGCTCCACCTGCACCCCCCTAGCCAACTCAGCTGTAATGAGTACACTGACAATATACACAGTTGGTGGGAAGATGAGACCGCGAGGGAGAGGACTGGCCACCTGCTCTTATATGCCAATGCTAAGAAAATGAAGTCATTAACGCTTCATACCCATGGCTGCCTCAAGGCTAGCTTCTTCTTCTAGAGCAGGGGTGGGCAAACATTTTCTACGGAGGGCCACATTGAAAACTTTATTGTTGTCGGGGGCCGCATATCTATTTGTCTACTACTCTACTTCAATTACAATTTACAACGTATGAAACTATGAATTAATGATAATAACCATGTAGTTGTCACACTGTTTTACACATGCACATAACCGTCATAACGTTTTAAAATAAAAAGTTGGTGCATCAAATTGTCACTTATCTTTTCAGCACGCCTGACTACAGTTCTCCTTGATAAAGAAATGCTGTCAAATTTTGTTTTCTGTTCTGGACACATAATGTTCGCTGCATCTGACAAGCATTGCTTGATGAACTCGCCATCAGAAAAAGGCTTGTTCAGTTTTATAATCTTATGAGACAGTACCAAACTGGCTTCGGTTGCAGCATCTTGTATTAAAGACTGTTTGGTGAAAACAGTTTGTTGCTTCTTTAAATTGTTAACCAACTCCTGGCATTTCCTTTTTCTCTCTTCGTTCGTTAAATTGTGCCCGAAATCAGAATGTTTTGTTTGGTGGTGTCTTTTTAAATTGTACTCCTTAAAGACGCTCACACACTCACGGCACAGCAAACAGACTGCTTTGCTCCCAACGTTCGCGAAACAGTACCTAGCAGTCCATTCGTCATTAAAAGCCCGACATTCATCCTCAACCTTTCTTTTCTTGGCAGCACTCATGGTTAACTCAACGTTTATTCGCTTTCAAATTACGAAAACTAAACTTCACCTTTCAAGATGTAAATAAAAACCACTTCCGGTTGAGCTGAAAAGCGCAAGAGCAGTTTCGAATAGGGATGTTAACGCAGTTTCGAACAATCAATACTCCATACTCAATAGGGGTGTGAACGATTAATGACTAATCGATTTTGGAGCCATAAAAACATATTTAATATCCCTAGATTGGAATCAAATACTCGGAATACAATTTTAAAATATAGCGAAAATTGTAATCGAACAAAATTAACTTCGACGCAGGATCGCAATATGTACTGCCCACGGGCCGCATAATATACTCTGGCGGGCCGCATGCCGTAGTTTGCCCACCCCTGTTCTAGAGGGCCACAAAAGTAGCAGAAATCCTGAATTGTTTGTTTGCCTTGGCAGGGATTCTAACCTTTAATCTCCAGGTGACAGTACAGCATGCTTACCACTAGAACACGGCAACCCTAGCCCATAATGAAATTTCTTCTAAAACCCAACTTCTATAGCAACAGAGAAAATTGCAAATGGTCTGGTGTACCTCGAAAAGCTGCTTAATCTTTTGGGAACTCCGGATCGACTTTGACGCTGCATAGACGGCATTCAGTTGCTGGGAAAAGGAAAACAGCAACAGGTGTAGTAAGTATAATCATTGTTCTATTGATATAAATAAGGATCATTCTTACGTTCAATGTATAATATTACTATTATAAACTATAATTATATTAATATACATATTACTATACTACATTATATTATATTACAATACATTACAATATTACCATACTATTTCTAAATCATGCTATGTTACTGTAATATTACTATTTCATTATCCTAAATTACTACATAAAATATTATTACATAATTGACATTACTAGAACATATCCCATCAAGAACCAGTTGTTCTATATAATGTCTAACGATTGCAGGTGTGAACTGTCTGTACAGACTCCGTGTAATGAAACTGCACAATTAAGACTTAAAGACCTTAAACATCTACTAAATAGATAAACAAATAATAATAATAATGATAAGTTAATTACTGGAGACAAATTATGGTAGGTTTCAAAGAAATTCCCAATGAAACTCATGATACGAAGCTTTGTTGCCAGTCGCTCGACTTTCATCAACTGCAAAAACAAACAACAATGAAAATCACTCAACAAAGCAAAAACTCAAAGTAACTAAATAATAAATAACATTACTAGGCGGTGATTATTCTTCGGAATTGTTTCTAGAAGCCTGAGGAATTATTACTACCTCGGGCAGCAAAAAAATAATAATAATAAAGCCAACAAACAAATATGCAGACTAATTAAATCAGCCGAGAACAGAAATAACTGTTTTCAATATTTTGTAAGCCGTCATTGAGTCCTGGGCTACTTAAAAAAAAAAATAATAATGCTCATAATAAAGCTAATAATAATAATCGCTTTTCACAGCACCTTTACCACTTAGCATGACATCAATGAAGATAAGCCAAACCAGAAAAATGCTGTCCCTAATTTTTATAAATCGTGAGGGCTCACATGAACCTCAAATAATAATAATAACTTGATTTCTGCACAATTACTAAAAACATTAAATCACTCGGAGAATAAGTATAGTAAATACATGAGAGCCTGAATACATGTCCGTGACAATCAAAAGCAATTTAAATAAATCAAAAAAGAAATTAGAAAGAAATAAAAAATAAAGGGGAAACACACACATTTATTTTAGCCACAATCCAACACAGAAGCATCTCTTAATTCAGTCTTTGCAAGTTGTATGATCTATTCGATTCAAAAATAAATTAAAAAAATTAATCCAACTAAATCACTAAATAAATGAGTAATCAGAACTACGCGATCACAACGTACGCTCATCATGAACTTGTCTTCATCCGCAAGTTGATCAATCGGTTTTCGATCTTTTTCGTATTCTTTGTAAGCCTTGATCTCCTGATCGTTCGGTATGATTCGCAGGAGAATCTCGACCCGCTCCACAGACAACATCTTCAGATCCAAACTAAAACAGACCAGAACATTCCGAGAACGTTTCAAACATCAGAGGAACCATTAAGAACATTCCACCTATTTTACATTAAGAACATTCCACCTATTTTACATTAAGAACATTCTACCTATTTTACATTAAGAACATTCTACCTATTTTACATTAAGAACATTCTACCTATTTTACATTAAGAACATTCTACCTATTTTACATTAAGAACATTCTACCTATTTTACATTAAGAACATTCTACCTATTTTACATTAAGAACATTCTACCTATTTTATATTAAGAACATTCTACCTATTTTACATACGGTAATTACCTAAATCTGGGAACGTGAAACAATTGGAAGAAGTTTCAGAGCATTTTACAAACATTCTGAGAACATCTAAACCACCAGACAAACATTTCCGAACATTCTAAGAACATTTAAACAATACTTAAACCGTGAACAGCACATTTCTTCGTATGCGCGTAAGAGCATGAACAACTGAGCACACCGGTATGCATCTGAATAGACGCTGGAATATGGCTAGGTATGTCTTGAGACTTATCTGAGCATCTGTTATAAGTCTCTCTTGAAATGGTGCTATATAAATTTGCAATAATCATTACCCTAGAAGACTATGATAAAGGTGCTATAGAAGTCACTAGATTAGATTAAGATAAGAGAAATCAATTCGCTGTTGTACAATGCTCACCCGTTGATCGCCCTCACGATTTCAGCGTCCGTCATTTCTATAGTCCTTCGCGTGATAGCTGCAAACAAGAACACAGGTTGATATGCTGAAATATTTGGCACAAAATCATCAAAAACATTACAAACTAATAGACCAGAGTCCCTTCTACACACACAAACACATATAAATATTACCCACATACAAATATACATACACATACACAATACACAAATACACACATGACACAAATACACACACAAATACACACAAACACATATAAATATACCCACACACAAATATACATACACATTACACAAACCCACAAATACACACACACGACACAAATACACACAAAAATACACCACATACAAACACACACACACACACACACACACACACACACAATACATACACATACAAACATACACATACCCACAAATAAACACATACAAACATCCATACACCCATAAATACACACAAATACACACATACAAACATCCATACACCCACAAATACACACACACACACCAGACAAATACACACAGACACACCAGAGCTACCATCTCAAAACTTAACTTGGAAAGCCCGTTTGCGATTCTGAACTATGACCTGGTCCGGATCTTATCAATGCCCAAAGCACAGATAATCCAACGGCAAAGACTCTTTACGTGACTTTACATTACAGCCCATATGACGCAACATGTACAAATTGTACACTACAGCCCTTAAGACGTAACATTTATATTACAGTCCTCAAGTCACAACATTTACATTACAGTTCTTACAACATAAATTTACATTACAGTCCTTGAGACATAATAAATGAAGATGCCTTCTTACCGATGTTACGCACTCGATTCGACTCGAGCAGCGTCGTGGTCGTCTTTTCCGGTCGCTTGGTCGTTTTAAGGATGGTACCGTCCGGTTCGTCGAAGGACAGGTTGCCGATTTTGAAGCACTCCTCAAACTCATTGAAGTCGATCACCTGAAGAGAACAAACAAAGTGAAAGGACTGTAATGAAACCGTTACGTCTTAAGGACTGTTATAATAATATTTTGTTTGCTGAAACAATCCGGTTGACAAACTGCAACTCACACAATGTACAATTATGCAATTGAAACAATTCACAAGAACACAAATGACAGAAGACATAAATCTTAACTACTAACAGAACAGACAGCCTGCAATATACCTGTGCCAATAGCAGCCTACAAAGCATGTCCGCCCTACGGGACTCGAAATCGGTATCTCGCTCTCCATGCCAGTGTATTATCCAATGTGCTATCGGACCCCCCCCTTTTGCAATCATGTGCTGCTCGTCTGGTATTGCGACTTAGAAAGTTCGACCACATTTCAACCGCGATACAAGATGAGCTTCAGTGGCTGAGAGTTGGCGAGCGCATCAAGTTCAAACTCTGCATCCTGGTGCATAAATAAACTGCGCACCATGCTACCTCGCAGACAAGACGATGTCAATAGGTCGCGGCTGCGATCATCAAAATCCGCTGACGTTTTGTGCCAGCCACTAAAACTAAAGCGGGTGATTGAGCATTTCGGGTTGCTGGTCCACGTGCCTGGAACAGTCTTCCTGCACCCATTCAGGAAACCAAAAGTTTATCTCTTTTCACAAAACAGTTAAAATGCACTTATTAAGTAACAAAAAGCATTAACATTTGCGCCAACAGTAGACAGTTTTGTTAAGTGTTCTAGAAGTAGCTTGCTACCAACTACGCTATATAAATCGTTGTAATGACAATTACATGTACAGCACTTTGCACTAGGGTTGCTATTATCGGTTTTAGCAATCCAAATTTAAACCAAGTATCGGATTTTATCGGCCTTCCTAGAACATTTAATATATTAGTATATAACGCAAGTTACTTTATGTATTACGCATCATAACGAACATACATGCGACACAATTTTTCAAAGTTCTCCCATACATCAGATTTATTATTACGGCCAGCCATAGTTGTAAACTTAAGTCTGATTTATTTAAATTTTATTTAATGTTGAACTGACTTCGAGCTCGAACCAACTGTTTATGTACACGCATCAAGCGGGATCGATACCCGCTACCCCCACATAGGTCGACTCAACCTTCAACTCCCTAGTTGGTGACTGTAAAATGAGCAGTAGGACAGATGGGCGCCTTGCATGGCTGCCATACAGTTAAATTCGACTCCTGTTAAACTTGTTATCATCTGTTACTACTATAACATGTAATCTTATTGTGGTTTGTCAGTTGGCATTAATAAACATGAATAAAAAAAAAAGAAGGTCCACAATTAAATACGATGAATAAAGAAGGTGAAAGGACCGTGTAGAGTTTTTCGTCGTCAATTTCTGAGAACATGGTTCCTTTGGCTTCGTTTGGTTTCATCGCAGTCCAGTTTAGGACGGGCAGACGATACTTCGGCTGAATGTTCTTCTTTACCGCTACAACTGAAACACAGAAACACAAACATCATCTCTCAATCTCAGATTATTTGAATCAAGCCTGAAACTAGTCATTCTAAAACAGTTTAGAAGCTCATATTAGATCTTGCTGAAATCAGTTCTAAAATGGTTTGAACAAGCTACAAATTAACACATAAAATAACTTAAAATGCATTGAATGAGCTGCAAATGAAAACTCAGGGTAATCCTGTTCTAATCCAGCCTTGAACCTGAAAATTATAAGTCAGTCTATCCAAAAACGGTATCGAGGCTGTAAATAGATCTCAGAGTCTGATCAAAAATACTTTTATTAAACTTCAAATTGACTCATTCCTAAACAGCTTTGAACGCTAAATCACATCTCAAACTAAACAGTCGCGAATGTACGCTACTGCCTTGCTATACTATGTTTCCCAATAAAACTCTGCTATAACACAGTCGGGGACATGGATTTTGAGTTTGAGTTCGGCTTAAGAAACTGACTGACGTTATAAAGTGACCTAGTTATAAGGAGTTTGTTTTAAACCCATTGAGGAAATCATTGAACAAACAAAACAATTATCTGTTGCTCCTACAGACAATGGCTTTGTTTATACAATAAACATTACTTCTAGGAACTGATCGTTTGGATTACGACTGATTTCTGTCTTACGGACTGATCTTATGGATGTCGACCTAATAATGGCCTGGCTTTGGTGTGCCATCTGTTGATACCTTGTGCAGTAGACACCAGCACAACAGAAGTGGAATAATATGACTAATAATAATATGACTAACAAATATTATTACAGTAGTTTTATATAGCTCCCCTTCAAGACAGTCTACTCAGGAGCGCTCCCAGCCCAACCTCGGTCAAACAGGACAGTCTTAAGGCTAGAGAAATAACTGAGCAGTGTCCTATTGAGGTCAAACGCAGTGCCACCGGAAGCCCATTCCAAGTCACCGGGCCAGCCATTAAAGAAGGCGCGGCGCTGTCGGATAGCAGTCTGAGCACGAGGGACAAGGAACTCTGCTTGCACCGCTGAACGAGCCACGACGCGGAACAGTCACAGTAGGGCAGCAGAGTTCCCGCAGATATGGAGGAGCCAGGCCTTCAGTGCAGCGCCGGACAAATAATATGACTAATGAATAATAATATGACTAATGAATAATAATACGATTGTGAAACGTAGGATGACGCTAGATTTCGTGGTGATCGAACTTTATTTTTTTTCTTGAATTTTTACATTAATTAAAACATAATATGGTAAAATAGTACAAAGTCTTGACAATTCGGACTCCTTGACTTCCACTGTTCATACCTGGAGGACCGAATCCGGGCAACATTGGAGGTGCTGGAGGTACTGTCATGGAACCCATGGACGGCAAAGAAGGTGGAAGCGGGCCTCCACAAAGATATGGTAGCGGTGGAGGCGGTGGAGGAGTCGCCATGGGAATGCTCGCGGGTGACAGAGGCACACTCGGACTCTCCGGAACGTTTGACGACCCCTGTTGCGACGTCGGTCTTGTCTCTGAAAGGAACAACATTTTAATAAAGGCTTTCACATCTTAAGTCACACCGGTCAGATATAGAGGTAAAAAGATGTGCTATATAAATGCATAGCTACGTACGTAGTTTTAACAGAACCTTCACTATTTAGGTCACAAGTCATGTGTCATAAAAAGTGCTAAAACAACTGCTCAGATTATAATTATTATGACAATTGGTATTAATGATTATTGTTATTATTATTACTGTTATTATTATTACGATTATTGTTATTATTATTGCTGTTATTATTATTACGATTATTGTTATTATTATTACTGTTATTATTATTACGATTATTGTTATTATTACTACTGTTATTATTATTACGATTATTGTTATTATTACTACTATGATTATTGCTATAATTAATGTGACAATTGTTACTGTGCAGTTATTAAGCGTCACTACCTAATGATGAATCATCAGTGATTGCTCAAGGTCCCAACACAGTAACCATCTCAAGGGAGCAGGATCGAACCCATACTCTACGCACTAAAGCTGAGCACTTTAATCAATCAACTACATCATATATGTTGACCAACATAATTATACTGGTGGACGTTTGTTAATTTCATGTCTCCACACCTTTGAGCGATTCCAAAGGACTCTATATACATACATAAACACGCCGATACATCACAATGGCAGACTGGTAATGCTTCTGTCTCTGACTTCCATCTTGGGATAAAATCTCAGCAAGTCTTCATACGAGATATTAAACCCATTGTTCTAGCCATTTTAACTCATAATGAACCGGTTGTTTGCATTCGCAGCTGTCATCATAGTTGTGCTTTAGCCAAAAGATTGTTTAACACCCCGAGACCAACATTTCTCCAATAACTACAGCAGAAATTAGCAAACATTTTGATCTATTATAAATAGTTAAGTCATAATGTAAATATAATGTAATTTACAGTGCAAATATATATATATATATATATATATATATATATATATATCGAATAATAATGATAAACCAATAGCAATTAATATATGAGTAAAGGTACCAACCTGATGGAACCACCTTTCCGTCCTTGTATCGTTTAACATCGCCTTCAAGTGCATTACATATATCCTAAAATCATACGTACAATCAGAAATCTAATCCGAATCATAATCTGTGCACAGATTACAAGTACTCAAAGAGACAGATGGACAGACAAACAGATGGATAATAAACACCAACAGACAGACAGACAGACAGACAGACAGACAGACAAACTGACCGACAGACAAACTGACAGACAGACAAACTGACAGACCGACAGACAAACAGACCAACAGACAAACTATTATTATTATTATATTCGTTTATTGGTAACAAACAAAAACTGATAGTCACACCGCTTATCAGGTACATTGACAGATGGACAAACTGACAGGCAAACAGACCGACAGACAAACTGACAGACGGACAAACTGACAGACAGACAGACAGACATAGACACACAGACAGACAGACAGACATGCAGCAGAACAAGATAACACACGATTAATTATCTGCAACTAAAAATAACACAAACATCATAGGAACCCAAAGTACAAACAAACAAACACTAATTAATTGCACCAGACAAATAAGAGTCCAGACAAAAAAAGACAAATTACAGTTGAAGAAGATGGACAACTGAGGATGAGGGTGCCCCAAATGATAAGAGATATGATCAACGAAAAGATTACGAAACGGATGAGATACCTGTAATCGATCTCTGTCCTCAGTTACTGTCGACAGTTTCTCTTGTAATTGAGCTACAAAAATATCAACGACAGGTTAAAGTTCATAAAATTCCCAATGAATTTCAGCCCTATAATTCAAAATTTGAATTCTACATCATTATTAATATTATTATAATTATTTCATTATTATTACATTGCACTTATCATGTGCTTAAGGTCACTGAAACTGAATTGGAGGTGCAAAGCAACTGTGAGTGAACTTGCCTAAGGTCCAAGACACAGTAACCGTCTTGGGACGAAGGCTCGAACCCGCACTCTCTGCGTTACAGGCTAAGCTCTCTAACCAATCGGCTACTGATGCCCCAGTTTCTGCAATACACTTTTATATGACACTGGCTTCTTGGCCTTTCATCCCATTAACGCTTCAAAACCATTCGGTTTGTTTTGCTCCTGTTTTGGTTTTGTTGGGCCGAGAGTGCCTCCAAGAAGTCTCTTCAAAGTTTCTTTTGACCCTATATAAATTCGCAATTGCATTTACATTACATCTATTCATTCAGAGGACTTATATAGCGCCCCTCCAAGATACCTAGTCAGCCCAACTCCGGCGATAAAGAACAGTTTTTAGATGCATGTAAAAGGTGTATGCCGAGTCCCTAGCTAAAAGAACATGCAGATCTGAAGAAAGGTTATTCCACGTGGTCGGCCCAACCATGGAATTCATACTGGATATATATTGAATTTCAAAAGTGGATGGGAGCAAAGTGGATGGGAGCTCAGTGATTGGTCGCTATGTGTTTGCATGAGACCGCCAGTGGAGGCCATCTCCAATTGTATGAGCATCATCTGCACAAACACAAACTGATAATTCCTTCAGAAGTCTAACATCTCGAAGCATCCTGCAGGGATTTCAACCTCCAACTCTGTGTTGGCAGTCAGCGAGCTAACCGCTAGACTATGGCACACCCAAATCTACCTAAAAAGTACAGTCAAATCTAATCTAATCTTCTGCCTTCTATGGCAGTATCGTAAGACACAAGGTACCATTGGATGACCGCTTCCAAATGTTGTTTCCAAGATGTCTTACCAGTTTTGGAAAGATAAAGGTCATCAAGTTCCTGAAGCCTTTCGTTTGCCTACAAACAGAAAACCAAATGAACCGATTGATTGGCATACTGATTGATTGTTATACTGATTGATTGGCATACTAATTGATTGGCATACTAATTGATTGGCATACTGATTGATCGACATACTGATCGATTGACTACGGATTGATTGGCATACTGATTGATTGGCATACTGACTGATTGGCATACTGACTGATTGGCATACTGATTGATTGCCTGGCATACTGATTGTTTGGCATACTGATTGATTGACTGGCATACTGAATGATTGATTGGCATACTGATTGATTGACTGGCGTACTGATTGATTGGCATACTGCTTGATTGGCATACTGATTGATCGGCATACTGATCGATTGACATACTGATTGATTGGCATACTGATTGATTGATATACTGATTGATTGGCATACTGATTGATTGACATAGAAGTCATTAGATTAGATGAGATTAGAACTAACGTGTGATAGTGTGATGCTGAGGTCTTCCACTTGCATGAGGGCCATTGCCTTCATGTCAGAGTCTTCGAGCAGAGACTGAACGTCAACCATGTTCTCCAGGTAGGCATTCACCTGGACAGGTAACTTATCACTCTCCGTGTCTTTGAGCCTCTGGACAAACAGCAGAAACCATGACCACATCGTATCACTCTATCACTAATCTCTCAGTGATTCCGTAGGTAGGCAATAGAGTAAGTAGTAGGGTGGTCCACTTCACAATGGTAAAATTTCATCTTTATCAGAACTTTGCTCCACAAGTTTAAATCTGTTCTACCTCTCCTAAGTAAGATGTAGAACAAATCTGAAGCAGATTGGAGCATTTTTAGAGGTCGCTCAAGGTCGCCAAACATTCTCTTGATAATACCATGGCATAGTGGAAATTATTGACTGTTATCTACTCAAAAACATATTATTTGAACCGCTTTTTACTTACTTTTGAAGTGTTGTTTCAAACTGAAGTTTAGAAATACCAATCTAACATTATTAACTAGTCTTTGCAGTAAAATGCAAATGTTGGAATTTTTTTAATTGTTTTTAAGAACTGTAAACTTTTGTACTTAGTCAGATTTATCAGTACATTGGTGAAGATTAGGAATTGAAGCGATTTGACTGTAGAGTTTTTGACTTAGCTCATTTTTGTCAGATTGTTTTCTCAATAAACGAATATATATATATATATATATATATATATATATATATATATATATATATATATATATATATATAACACAATAATGGCAAAGACAAGAAGCAGTGCTGAAGTTTGGCTGATAGAGAAGGCACAGAAAAAACTATCTTAGTCCCATCTCCCAACAAAAGCTCCATCCGACGATCATGCAACAAGAACCATGAGGAGCAGGTGACAGACTTGCAGTAGCCTACTAGTCATAGGTGACAGGGAAGAGATATATATTGGGAGATCCAAAAATTGGCTGCAGAACTGGTAACGAACAAGCTGAAGCCTGCCTGAGGACTCTGGATGACTGGGCTCTTCAGACTTCGGAGTCTAGTTCGTGGTATATAGTCTATGACATCACTGCCCGCAATACTCGCCTGAAGAATGGTGCCTGCATGCACTTCTATTGAAAATTCGAATTAGCAAGAATTAACCTGGATGGCTTGCCGCCATCATGGTATGGAACTTCCACTTGCTGTTTCGGCTCTTTATCTGGACCTACTGTAGGGTCTCCCGTTACTATGCAATGGAGGTTCCAACAAAGCTGGCCACGCATTGACCAAGCGACAAATGAAGTGGCTTCCAACCACATCTTTGATGCACACACTTGAAATATGGTGAAATTCTGCAAGGCAGATCTTGAAGGGTCACATCAGAGAGAAGACTACAAGGAATTCTTGAAACTCAGTTTGATCTTCCAGGGTGGTGAAAAGGGAGCAAGAGTTTCCTTTCGGGCACCAGGAGCATTCCATCATGCACGTTTGATGGTGAAAGCTATCTTTAGCATTAAAACATTTCTTTTCCAGCAGCTACTATCTCCAACTGCCAAAGAGAAGCACAGTGTAAAGGAGCTGGCACTGTTTGTGAGACTTGTCTATTTTCGGTTCTGGCATGAAGCTCCTCTGCCTATAAGAGCACCACTCAACGATCTACTACTACTGGAGGAGCTTAGTAAATATCTAAATATGAGAGTTGACAAAGGTTGCCTCGACCACATTCGGTAGGCATAACTGGTACATTTCAAAAATTTTGGTCAGCTTGTCCATGTTTGACAACAGAATTGTAGTGGATGTGAAAAAACTGATGGTGACAAACCTCCACCTTCTACAGTCCATCAATTATGTGAAGTGCCTCGACCATCCTCCTGAACCCCTCAGCTTCCTTGGCCTTAGCTCCCTTGGCATTGAATCTTCCATCACAGAGAGAACTACAGTAACTGTCATCGTTGACATTCTGAACTTGAATGGAAAAGAGAAGGCCCAAGGCTTCCTGGTAAAGGATCCTAAGGAATGATGCGATGATCACTCCTACCAGTACCTCCTAAAGGCAGCGTCAGTCATGACAGTTATGAACGACTCTAATGGGAGAGCTATTGGTTTGATGCAGCAGTAGAGTTAATCGTCGAAAAAGAATGAAGAGCAGCAGTTCCTTCTTCAGCTCGCGAAACGCTGCAGGAATACCTATGCATCCTGCGCTAAGGCCACGCTGATGAAGATGACAGAGGACATAGAATGTGTTACTCAAGAAAAGTTCCAGTGTTTCCATAGCAAAATTGAACATTTTGGAACCTTTTCTTATTTTCATTGCTGCACTATATGTTTTAATTCAACTGAAATTATGTTTTCTGTTCTTAGTGCAGATTACCGATTTCATGCTTAACATGGTGAAAATACCCTGACCTTGAGCGACCTCTAAATACTCATCAATCTCTCTCAAATTTGGTAGAGGTAATAGTGGGCAGCCATAGAACAAAAGCAGGGTTGTGGAGGGCAACTCTGAGACACTTTGTGTTTTTGGACCACCCTAGTAAGTAGGCAATTTAGTAAATAGGCAATAGAGTAAGTAGGCAACTCAGTAATTAGGCAATTCAGTAATTAGGTAGGCAATTCAGTAAGTAGGCAATTCAGGAAGTAGGCAATTCAGGAAGTAGGCAATTCAGGAAGTAGGCAATTCAGTAAGTAGGCAATTCAGGAAGTAGGCAATTCAGCAAGTCAGCAATTCAGGACCTGAATCAGCAAAAAAGTGATTCAGTAAGTAAGCGATTCAGTGAATCAGTAAGTAAGTAAATAACTCACTAACTTGTTAACTCACTCACTCACTCACTCTTCAAATCTCAATCACTCAGTCACTATCAGTTAGTCAATCACTCGTCAATCAATTCAAGGTCAAATTAAAGAGGCCAAATGACAAACTGACATCTAGAATTTCGTCGAGGCCAAGCAGAGTGAACTCGTGCTGCAGATGAACCCGAAAGTTCATGTCTTGAACAGAATGAACGATGATATTGATGAACTGCATGCACGCCACCTGTTCACCAAAGTACACAAAACACACGTAATGTAAGCATACATCAAGACATTTATATAGCACTTTTTTATATAGCACTTTTCTTAATAAAGCACCTTTTAACTCAGGACCATATTTATATAGCACCTTTTCACACATGACCATTTTTACATAGCACCTTTTTACACATGACCATTTTTAAAGAGCAACTTTTTACAGAGGACCAATTTTATATAGCACATTTTTACACAGGACCATCTTTAAAGAGCACCTTGTTACAGAGGACCATTTTTATATGGCACTTTATAACAATGGATCATTTTTAAATAGCACCTTTTAACACAGGACCATTTTTATATAGCACCTTTTAACACACGACCATTTTTGTATAGTTGTATACCACCTTTTTACACAGGACCATTTTTATATAGCACCTTTTTACACATGACCATTTTTGTATAGCATCTCAGGACTAGATTAAGGGACTGCTAGTCTTCTTATTGCATCTGAAATGCGAGACATAAGAGATTGAACAACTTGTCCAGGATTGTAGTATGGCATTCACACAACGCACTCAGACCTGTAGTCATTGGATTTCAGGTCCAGCGCACTACCACACCAAAAAACCTGATCTATTAAAATCCTGAATGTCATATGCAGGTCATTAATCACAGACGACAAGAAAATAGGTCTCATAAGAGGATATATTATCTTTCGTTTTTACTTAAATCGGCCGATGTCTGTCTGTGTGTCTGTCTGTGTGTCCCTCAAGTACACATGCACTCAGCCTGGGTGCTGCACTGGTTACAATGTAATCGACTTCATTATGATGCAATACAAGAGCTGAATCGTGATGCTGTCCTGTGATGTTATTTGTACTGAAATACGACATATAATGAAATTATATGTTGTAATGTAATACTTAAGTGAATATGACTAGGATTTGTACCGAGATTTTGATGTATTACAGCTTAACGTAATGCAATACCTTGGACTGTGAGTTGGTAATGTAAGATATCAGATTAAGGTGAGGTGGGATGGGTAAAGAAGGATAAGGTATGGCAATATAATGGTGCAGCATGTGTGTGTGTGTGTGTGTGTGTATATGTGACGTCGGCGAGAGAAGGGACCACTTGTCGGGAATGGACTTATTAACAGTTTCCATAAGCTTATACCATCAGAAAATCAGGGTAAAAATTTCAGAACGTTTGGCCCAAAATTTATGCACTTTTTAAAGAAAATATAAAATATTATTTGGCGGGAAATCACCTATAAATATTGTAACTGTCTCTACAAGATTCGTTAATAACAGATTTTTGGTCTTAATGCATCATGTGGAGTAATATAGGTCGCTATACAGCAATTAAAAGCTTCAGATTCAGTAATTAGATGCAAAAATCTATAATCACGATATTACGAAAGACTACTTTCCGGCTGATCTAGAAAGTGACAAGTGGTCCGTTCTCTCGGCCAACGTCACATATATTCATGCATGTCCGTGTTTGTAACCAGAAATACCGATGTCCATTTACATTACGGCAATTGTAACTTTCCCTACCATGAAGTCTATGTGAAAGTCTTCGAAGTTTCGAAAGAATCGGACGAGAGTTTCAAACCGATGCGTCTCTCCACAGACCTTGAAACAGAAAGAACGCCAACTGTTTGACAAAACGTCAATAATAATAAAACAATAAGTAATAAAAATAAATATAATAATTAAGAAATAAATAGAAATGAAGACAGAAACAGTTATAACAACGAGACTGTCACCTAAAGCAGTATGAGAATTGTAGAAAATAACTGAGGGGGTCAGACTTTGATCCATGTGGAGTTTGGGTGAGCAATAAGGACTTTACTATGGGGTCCCAAGAAAGACTGGGGGGTTTGAACCCCCCAGCAATTCTCACCCTGACCTAAAGTAATGTAATAATGCAGTAGTTGAGAGAACGTTGTAAAGTAAGATGAAAGGTAAAAGGCTGTAGAATGAAACCGGACAGATGTAGGTTGGTACATGTAGCAATATGCAACACTTCAGCAATCGGAATAGCGAAAGTGCTATTAGCATCTAGCATAAACGACAGACGCAGCAAAGTCACTGACAACTTACAGTTTTCCTTTCTCAACCACATGAAACCGCAAGACAGACAGACAGACACACAGACAAACACACAGATAGACATACAGACACAAGCATAAACACAGACAGAGAAAAAGAGACAGACAGACAGACACAGAGACAGACAGACATAGACACACAGATAGACATTCAGACATACAGACAGACAGACAGACAGACCTGTAGATGTTAATACACTTGTGCTATACAAATACACATTAAATAGTGCATCTGGAAAGAATAGATGCTGTATTTGAGTAAGTAATAAGGCTAACATTTTTGAAATTGTCGAATGCTGACATGATCATCTCGTGTCCTCCGCTCACAAGACAAATGGCCGCCAACAACTCAAGAACCAACGTCTTCGTTCTAAACAAACAACAAAGACAATACAATAACAACAACACAACAAACAGCTCCTTACTACTAAATCTTACATGTTACTTTACGATATCTTCCCTTACCTAACTCACATTACCTTACCATATCACGCTTTTCCACTTTACCAACTATACCCTACCTTATGCTACATTCTCATACCTTCATATTTCCCCTTCCTTTACCCTATACCTTCCCTATTCTTGCCTTACACTTTATCATAACCATAACCAAAACTACCTTAATATTACACAGTTACCTTATCTTGCATTAACTACCCTACCTTCTCTTATCTATCCTACCGAGAACTCTCTACCTCCTCAAGCTCCCAACTCTCTTAGCGAGACTGTCTTTCGCTCTAAACTAAACCCAGTCTATATGCACCTCTGAACTTTGTAAGGAGGGCATTATCAAATTACAGTTGTATTGTATTATTACCATACCCTTACATTACCATACTTTACCTTACCATACCATACCATACCAGTACTTAGTCCTTCCCATACTGCACATCGGGCATACGCAGTTTTTCCATACTTCTCTTTACCTTACCATACAGCATACTTCACCGTACCATCTCCAGACACCTCAGATCTTCTCATTACCACACTTTACCATCCAGTTCTTTCTGGCCTTCCCTTACCCCATACCTTCCCTAGTTCTTGACCACTTTACCTTAATCTTACAATTACCTTATTCTTGTTGCATTGCCCAACCAGTTCAGTCTTACCTACCTTTCCTTACCTTACTCCTTTAAATTACCATACTTTACCTTTACCATACCTTCCCTTACCTCTCAAAATCCCTCACAGGTCTGACATGACACATGAACTGTTCGCAAGCATCATTTCACGTAATGTACCAAATCAAGGCATTTATATGGTGCCTGATCTCACCTGAAGTTGCGATGGTTAAGGCTGAGAGCGATACAGTTGATGGCCTGCTTGTGACCGAAGATTAGATTGAATCCGTTCTAGAAGGAAAAACGAAACAGAAACCCCATCAGCAAAAATCCTCTGAAAACCCGGAACACGAACACTGTGCAAAATTAAATGCACAGCAACAAGAACTGTAATTACAAGTACTAGGCTAAGTACCAGATAATTCATACATATCCTACACATCTACAGTGTATATAATATGCTGTTACAGGGAATGTGTATAATCATGGAATATGTATATACCCTGAAATTTCAGAGGGGGGTATAAACAGGGTATGTGCATATGCCCTGAAAATTTAGGGTTAGGGTTTAGGGTAGGGTTAGAGAGTTAGGGATCAGGGTTCGTGTTAGGGTTATATATACATGAAATATACACATACCCTGATTACCGGTATACACATTCCCTAGGGTATATGTATATTCCCTAGGGTATATACATATTCCCTGATATTCCCTGATATTATACACATTCTCTTATATTATATACATATTACCGATGGATTTATATATACATATATAATTATATATATAAAGAGATTGCATATATATATGTATATGTATATAAATATATACTTATCAAATAAAGACTGCGTGATCACTTGATAGCATAGATCAGTGGTTAGCTCTTTTATGGAGGGCAAATCTTATAAATATCATGGCGGACCACAGAGATCTGAGGAGCCGTCCTCAGTTCCTTACTTCCGCCAAAATTTCTGATGACTTTTTTTGCTTTTCCGTCTTTTCGTCAACAAATTCGTCAGAAGCCTCATTTGCGTAATGCAAATATGTATATACTTACTTTCTTCAAACAAAAGACCGCGTGATCATCTTGATAGCAGAGATAATTTAATTTTTTCAAAATTTGTATGTACATGTACTAGTTAACTGGTTAAGTTATGTTTATATTCATGAGTAATTGAACAAACGAGCCGCTAAGTTCATGTTTTACTCAATGAACAAAGGCGATCCTGCTAAGGGGGACTTTGGTCCTTCTAGCAGAGATAATTGAATGGTTTCTTTTCCCTGTTGTTCCCTGATAAACCCTCATTCTACATAGTTGACTGTATTTTATTATTTGAACTGATTTATTTGTTCACTTGATTGGACCAATAAAATTTGTGGTTATGGTTATATACATACACAATTATACATATGTAGATATACACAGTGTTTCCGTTAACGCCCAAACGGCCGTTTTTACGTCCGTAACAAATGTCCAAAACGTCCAAATTTCTCGGGCTAAGCGTAAAATTCCAGAGCTACGTCCAAAATTCTAGGTCATAACGCAAGCATACGTCCTCTTGTTGGACTCTAACGGAAACACTGTATACACATACATATGTGTGTGTATATATATACATATATTATTATTAGTATTAAGGAGTTTTTATATAGCGCCCCTTCAAGGTAATCTACTCAGAAGCACTCCCAGTCCAACCACGGCTAAACAAGACAGTCTTGAGGTTTACAAAGAACGTAGTGGTGTGACCCCTAGGCACTAGGTGGAGTATATGCATATTATACATACATATAAATATATAGATACAATGTATACATATATATACATGCATATATACATACACATATATACACACACATGTATATATATAAATAAATATAAACATGCATAGAAATATATACAAACATATCCTGATCGATCGATCGGTCTTGATCCTGACCTGGTGGTTCATGATCGCACGTAAACACATGATGCAGATGTGAACGTCGTCGGTTGCCTCCCCGAAATGGACCTTTGACGTCGAAATTCGCCGTGGCACGGTGCTGTACCGTTTTGGTATTGTGTTGGCGCGGAGGGTCAAGGCCCGTTCGGAATTTCTGAACCCTCCGTTCATCTCGGATTCGACACCCTCTTCCTGCTCGAGCCTGTAACCAGCAGATCAGAAACAATCCAGTTTAGAGGCGGCGCAGCTAGAGTATCTGGCTGAGGCACTCAGAAAACGAATTCGGAAACGAGTGTATGTTAGTAGCTATGCAGAGCTCCTATATTGTGGTGCAACGTAAGATATCATCACCATCATCATCAGTTCCTGATGTCAGCCATTTGGCGGTGATGGGTACGAATAAACGATCACCATTGTCCTCGGTCATTTGTCAAGATACGGAGATGATGATATTATCAGAAACTAAGAACGTACTGCATTAAACGATGCAGTGCTTTTGATGACAGTGAGAACAATACTAATAGTCATAAATTAAATCTAATAATAGGTCTAATAATAATAGTAATAACAATGACAAAGTCAGAATGATATTCCTAGTAATAGAAGTAGTAATAACAATAATACTAATAATAATGGAAATAATAACAGTAACATAAATCAATAAAAGAAAATTAATAATAGTACTAACAATAGTAATAATAACAATACTAATAATAATAGTAACAATGGTTACTATAATCATCATTACTATTTTTTATTATGTTAAACTAAATTTAGTTTCTTATTAAAAAACTAAAATTAAATTAGTATATTAATAAATTACTTAGAGTGACATTAGAACAGGTATGAAATGCACTTGACATAGTAAGAATATGAAAAGTGGTAGATAAGAGGTATTCAACTAATAGGTATTCAACTCATGTCATACCTCATGTGTTCCTGTGTCAGTGACAGGTAGTCGACTAAAACGTCGAGGCCATTGTTGTCCTCGCTGAGGAACTGTTGCACCCATCTACAACAACCAGACAGATAGTGGAGCTATATAAATGATCAATAAGAGATCATAGCTTCTGTTGAGCATCAGTCTTACTGCAACTACCATAACTACCCTACCAGACAGAACACAGACAGACACACAGCCAGACAGACATACAGACAGACATACAGACAGACACACAGACACACAGACAGACAGACATACAGACAGACAGAGACAGACAGATATACAGACAGAGACAGACAGATATACAGACAGAGACAGACAGATATACAGACAGAGACAGACAGATATACAGACAGAGACAGACAGATATACAGACAGACACACATACAAACAGAGATATAAATGCACAGACAGAAAGACATAAATAGACACAGGCATACAGACAGATACATAGACAGACATAGAGACAGACATACAGAGACCAACAACAAACTATACAATTCAACATATCGTAAACGTTACATTACGAAGGAGGGTGTTTCACAAGCAGAGGATCCACAACTATTTACATACACCAGAATCCTCCTCATAGTTTGTAAGGTTACGTTACGAAGTGCGTAGCGTCACGTACTCGATGTGGTTGGTACGGAGGGAGATTTCGAGTTCCTTGAGCGTTTTTGTTGATGATGTCTGACCAATGTTCTTCAGACCCAGGTTCTTTAAGTTCTCAAGAAAGAAAAACAAACAGACATAAGGCAATTGCTCAGACAATATTACACGTATCATCATAATGAACAGGTGCATGTACGAGGTATGGTATAATATGCATGCATAAAGACACATAATGTACATGGTATGGTATGTATGCATAAAGACAGATACCGGTAATGTGCAATGTCTGTATGTATAAAGACACATAATGTATGAGTTATGGTACGTTACGTATGTATAAAGAAACATAATAAGCCACATCTATGACAATCTAACTGGTTTAAACAAGCTAGCTAGGTAACATAGTTATCTATAAAGAACAGGTATTAGATATGGTAGCATAAGGTATGGTAGTTGTCTCAAACAAACAGGTACAAGGTTTGGTAGGTAAGTCAAGATAACCAGGTATAACATAGGGTAGCAAACTCAAATGAACAGGCATAAGGTATGGACAGGTAATTATGGCATCTGAAACCAAACAGGTGTAAATGTATGGTAACTGGCAAAAATCAAAACCCTGACTGGTATGACATCACAAAATGAACAGATCTAAGTAAGAATTTAGGGTACTTCATTCAATCATTTCATCGTAAATTCACCTGGCTACCTTCAATCAGGTCCAATCCATAACCCAAACACCCTACCTCCCTCTCACACACCCACCAGCGTTCCCCAGCTTCTGTCCTATATCTCTGCCAAGTATCATCAACCATAATGGATGAAAAAGCCAACGGGCAACTCTTAACTCAGACAGAGAAAAAAGACAAAAAGGGAGAGATAGACAAATAAACATATACACAAGGAAGATATACACATATACATATATACAAGGGAGACATATACATAGAGACATACGCGCGTGAACATAGGGACATATGCCGAGAAATATACACACAAACATATACAGACAGGCAGAAAAACCTACAACTGCCACATGTATGCACTGAGGCCACCACACCCGACATCACAGACAGAAAGAACTCAGCTGCTGAACCTTAGACAACAGCCTCACATCTCACACATGGAATTTAAATGCCAGACAGACAGACACAGACAAACACACAGACAAACACACAGAGACACAAAGACAGATAGACAAACACACACATAGATAAACAGAACAGACATACACACACATAGACAGACAGACACACACACACAAACAGACACATATACAGACAGACAAACACACAGACAGACACATATACAGACAGACAAACACACAGACAGACACACACATAGACAGACACACAAACATACATACAGACAAACACACAGACAGACAGAAAAACACACACACAGACACACATAAACAGACAGACACACACACATAGACAAACAGAACAGACAAACACACAGACAGACACAGAGAAGCCTCGAGTAGATATCTTGGAGGGGCTCCACAAAAACGTTCAATTGCATTACATTACATAATACATCACAGAGGCAGAGACAGACCACAAAGCTGCACATTGACACATCACAAACAATGTGACTATTATGATTCAACTGTTGGCCCATTCATACTCACGTGCATAATTATACATGTATCCATAATATCAACAACACACACACAAACACGCATGCATATATAATTACACACACAGTGGGCAAAAATACACGTGTATATATATTACATATATACACATACACACATACACTCACTCACACTCGTATTGTTACTAATAGGTGTGGAAAGAATTATTTGGTTAAACATAATAATGACGAACGAATGATGAATATGTTAATGAAGTAGAATTGCGTAGGTAACGATGTTGTTGTTGATGTTGATGATAATGATGGTTATGGTGATGAAGTGAGTGACACCTCCCCCGCCCACAGACTACAGGTGAGCCCCTCTTTTTTGTTCAAAGTCTACCTTGGCGTTCTTTGGATCGAGTGGATCCATGTAGAGTCGGATCTTGTTCAGGTAGCTCTGGGGCGACTCCTTAGCAGACACCCTGTCCTAAAACACACATCATCAGTATTCTAATTAACAATGAAATCAAAATAAATATTAACGAAATTTATAATTTATGTAAATGGAAGAAGTATGAATGGATAGATGGAACGATATAGATGCAAATAACAATGAAATCGAAATAAATATTAGGGAAATTTATATGTAAATGCAAGTATGGATGGATAGATGGATACATAGATGGATGGATGCAACAGAAAGATAGATGGACAAATGGAAAAATGGACGGGTGGATGGAAGAAATCAGTTCTTCCTTTCTAAATCGTTAAAGATCACTTCTGCATCGGGGACTAGAAGAAAGAAATAAAGATCAACCACTAATAAAATAAAATAAGTAGGGCTGCGGACGATTAATTAATCGATTAATCGTTAAAAATTTTAATCGATTAATTTTGGCTTGTTCGATTAATTTTCTATTAATTTTCTTATTTATTTTATGACGTCAGCCGACCTATTTTGGAATAAACAATATGGCGAACAGCAATAATGTGAAACATTTGAGTGGACAATTAAGCGATCATTTTGCATTTAAGGTAAATGCTGACCCGAAATTATTTAAGATTTTTGTAAATAGAAGGTAGTTACTACTGACTACATTTCTCAGTTTGACAATTTGAACTTTAGCATGTCGAATAATTGAAGGACTTTTGCAGTGTATACAGTCTAAACAGTTTTTCACGCTTTATGTAATATGGATCAAATTAATCGAAATTAATCGATTAAACGATTAAATTTTGGAGATTAATCGATTAAAATTATTTTAATCAGTACCAGTCCTAAAAATATGACAATCCATTGTACTGTCTTTCATGGCTAAGTTCATGCTGTTTATTTTTTCCCATCCACTCACTCATCCATCCATTCACCCAACATCCCCTGCCCAACCACCCATCCACCACTATTCACCCACTCCCCATCCATCCATTCATCCACATTCATTCAACAATCCACCCTCTCATCCATCATCCAGGACCCACCCAATCAACCCAGATCAATCCACTCCAAGCCTCCATCAATCCATCCATCCACTCATCCATCCATCCATCCTCCCGCCTATCCATTCATCCATCAGTCAATCAATTCATCCATCAATCCACCCACCTATCCACATATCCATCGACCACGGACCCCTGGTATAAGGGCTACGCCTCTATACCCCGTCCATGCATAGACCCACCCAACCCATCCATCCACTCCACCAATCTTCTTCCTCGCCACCGGATCTTTGCACCAACAGCGTTTTATCTGTGTTTTCCATGTAATAGCTACGGTTGTGCTAGTGTTATCGACATCTGCTCCTTCCCACCGGGATTTGAACCGTCAAACCCTGGGCCGACTGAAGTTCTGCGCGCTTAACCAATATGCCAGCAGAGCACAGGCCCAGCCGCAGTTGAAGCTAAGCAGAGAGAAAGTGGGTCACAACACGGAGATAAACAAGATAAAATGAAGCAGATGCCGATGACGCATCTTGGGCGTTTATTTCAGCATCTACTGCTCTATGTATACTTGGATGTATGTATTGTGTAGTTACGTTGGTTGGTTCCACGTGTGTGCGTGGGCCCGCCATTGGTGACTCCTCTTCGAGCTTAAAGTGCATTGTTTTGCCACGTGATGTAATAGTTAGTTGCAAATGACATGTAACAGCATATAGGGTAGCGCAGATACATTGTACTGCAGAGGTGTCATCTGTTTTAATTGTGGGCCAGAGGCAATATTTTCCAGAAAATGGCGGACCAGGGTGCAGAAGGCGCCTGCAGATCACAATGGGGCTGGGTCCAGGGAGGGATTCGGAAGCCCATCCTCAGAAAATTTTTGCCAAACAAAATCTTAAATGATCATTTGTCAACACACAAAAAGTCAAATTAAGCTTATAAAATCTTAATTTTGATCTTCATTATTAGTCACAAACATCACAGTAGTCTTTAGGCAAGGCGGGCCAGAAAAACATCGTCACTGGGCCAGAAATAGTCCACAGACCGGCCTTTGACATCACTCATGTAGCGTAATGCAAACCTCTGATCTCATAAGGTAACATAAAGAACCTGTCATCACATGACGTTAACGCATTAGATTGGTGTAGCATTACATGGCATCGAGATTTTCGCCCACGTTCTTCAAAAGGCAGAAAAATTAGATACAATTAAGATAATAGCAGCGCAAGTTTATTCCAACGTTCCACACGGGCGAAGTCTCCATCCGGACCCCGCCTCCTCTCCTAGCCACCCCAACCGACGCCCAGACACACCCCACCCACTGCCAGAGCAATCATTGTCGACAATTCGACACCCAATTACTACACCTGGGCGTCGGCTCTGACTGTTGGAATGGTAGGTTCCCACTCAACGTGGTGCCTGCCTCCACAGTCCACTCCGCCACTGCTCGTACTCTG
Source organism: Aporrectodea caliginosa (assembly GCA_020284085.1). Taxonomy (NCBI): domain Eukaryota; kingdom Metazoa; phylum Annelida; class Clitellata; order Crassiclitellata; family Lumbricidae; genus Aporrectodea; species Aporrectodea caliginosa. The sequence goes on from JACEVL010000671.1 coordinate 1,942,104, forward strand.
TCAGTGCCAGTCCCAAGTCTGGACGAAGGAGGAGGGCGACTCTAATGATCTTTGTTATCGCACAGTGTCGTTAAACTGAAACTACTCCTACTGCCTCAACAGTCGAAGACGGAGCATGGCACATCACCAGATTCACCCATCAAATAGCCTGTTATATGCTGCTCTGCTCGCCAGTTCAACAATCTGTCCCTTCTGAGGGAACCTCCCAGTTGCTCCCCATTAGCTATCCCCTGCCCTGCTCTTGTCTGTGTCCCTCCTATTCTCTTTCCCCTTCACCACCCTTTCCTCTCCCTCGCCAAGTGCAAAGGAATTACTCTGCTCGTATCATTCGCGACATGGCGCCGGAGTTATAAATCACCGGTTCTAAATGTGCTAACTCAGAGAGGTGTCAAACCTTTTTTTAATTGTGGGTCAAGGATAATATTTTCCAGCAAATGGCGGGCCAGGGTGCCGAAGACGCCTGAACAGAATTGGGGTAAGGGATCTGGGAGGGGGTAAGCCTTTCCCCAGAATTTTTTGGCAAAACAAAATCTTAAATGGTGCATTTTTTAGTCAAATTAGGCTTTAAAAATCTCAATTTTGATCTTCATTATCAGTCATGAACGTCACATAAAACTCATTAAGCCTTACAAATAAAAAATGTGAACTTTTATCCTCAAATAATTTTTTTTAATCTTTAGGCAAGGCTCCATGGGCTAGAAAAACGTCGTCAGTGGGCCAAAAATCGCCCAGTCCTCTCCATCCCAGTCTAGGCTTCCCACCGAAAATGTCCTCATTATATAACTCAGTTCGCTAGAGAAATCTCCCAACCTCTTTCCAACCTACAAGGGATTTCAATCCATCACCCCGACCTCTAGGTTGGTAGACAAGCACGCAAAACTAGTAGGCCAGAGGCAGAACCTTGGCACAATTTGAGACTAAAATTTCAAATTTGTCATCAGTGAGGCGATGGTGACTGACAGTGAAGATCAAATTAAGATTGCCTTCCTATTTTGGCCATTTGCATGCTAAAAAAATCACGGAGGGTTGCGGGTTCTGAGGAATCCAAGCTCCCTCAAGGGGGTATATTTGGTGCCTTGCACCCTGGCCCGCCACTTGCTAGAAAATATTGCCATTGGCCTGCCATGAAAAAAGGTTTGAGACCCCTGTACTAGATTATAGCTCAATTCATCACAACGGAACTTGAACTTAGATAATAACGTAATACGACAAAGCAATCGCGTTTGACACACGATTGCGATCCAGGATTTGACGTCAAATATTGTTTTAATTTGGATTCAATTTCATTTTTCGGCTTCCTGGAAACTTTCCTCATTTATAACCACAACTTCCTCCTCTTCCTCCTCATTAGCGGTTGATCAAAGCGTCACGAAAGTATTGCAGGAAAAACGTGCATATAGTTTTCATTTTATTTATTTATTGCTACACACTTATCACGCACCACCATCGAATGACCAAGCAAACATCGATAACGTTGAGCAACTGTGAGTGAAGGACATGCTCAAGGTCCTTATACAATGACCCTCTATGGGAGGAGGCTCGAACACATACCCTCCACATTACAAGGCAAGTTCCCTAACCAATAGGCAACCAAGTTCCAAATCACAAATTATGAGAGAAATGTGTAATTAGTTATATACTTTCTGGCAAAACTGCACAGTTTAAATAAGATAATTTGATACAAATGTTAAACAAATTGGGCATTTTGTTCAAGATTGTCCAATGACTCCAATAAATTACCCAATTTTTACAAAAATGTGCGAATTATGAAATAACTTCTGTGAATATGCCTGATAAATTAAATATTATTTTTTTTATCCACAGCCACGAATGACTACTGTTGAAAAGCTGAGAAAGGTGCTATATAAATATCCCATCACATTATAAATGGAAAGTAATATACTGCCTCATCTGGCAAACTCCTCCACTTCTATATTCTACAAATGACCTCAGCCTAGATTGCATCACATTAGATTTGATTAAACTAGATAGGTCAAGAAACACCATGACTCATGTTGCTAGGCGACATATTCTAGAACCATGGTATAACCACGGCAAGCCGTCCCAATGAAAAGCATACCTGCTGTTGCCATGGAAACCAGGTGTATGGCTGCAGGCTAGAGTTAAGTTCAGTCAATGGGTCAACTGCTATCGACAGATTTAGAATCGTCCTGGCAATAAAAGTCTCAGATGGCAAGGCTCTATCGCCACGCCATCTGTGGCAATCATCAGTCATTCATTCAGACTTTACGTTATCAATATTAATATTATTACTTATGTATCATCATTATAATATTGATCCATCCATCCATCCACCCATCGATCCATCCATCCATCCACCCATCGATCCATCCATCCATCCACCCATCCATCCATCCATCCACCCATCCACATTGATCTATTCATCGATCAACCCATCCACCCATCATCATCTATGGATCAACCCATCCACCCATCCATCCATCCATCCATCTATCCATTGATCCATCCACCCATCGATCCATCCATCAACCCATCCACCCATTCATCTATTCATCCATCAACCCATCCACCCATCATCATCTATGGATCAACCCATCCACCCATCGATCCACCCATCGATCCATCCATCCACCCATCCATCCATCGATCCATCCATCCACCCATCCATTGATCTATTCATCCATCCATCCACCCATCGATCCATCCATCCATCCATCCACCCATCGATCAACCCATCCACCTATCGATCCATCCACCCATCGATCCATCCATCAACCCATCCACCCATCGATCCATTCATCCATCAACCCATCCACCCATCATCATCATCATCACTACCATCGTCATCACCTCAATCGGTTGACACTACAAAACATCCTTCTCGGCCGGTAGCGCATCACAGCATCCGACTGCACAACCTTCCGACCAATCGCAGGAAGGTCCTGCTGCTGACCCAATTTTCATAATTGATGACTTTCTTCTATCTTGTATGACCAGCCAACATCCGCCTCATTATCTCAATACACAGTCTAGGTATGTATGTATGTACACACGACTCACGTTCACACACAAATATGAGTTTCTCGTGAAGTGGTGCTATATAAATTGAGATCATACTTACAATTACATACGCATTTCCTCATACAAATATATATATATATATTAATTTTATCACATATATATATACATATATGTATTTATTTCATCACATGTATATATGCATATATATATATATATATATATATCCAGAATATTATATATATAATATATATATATATATATGTGTGTGTATTTTTAAATTTTTATATATGGCATGTCACAAGCCAAAATGTCACCTATGACTAGTGTATCCTTTTTGTATTCATTCGTACATTCATTCTTTCATCATTTTGTTAATTGCTCCAAGAATTTAGCACATGATACATTAAGTATTCACAGTGTATACACTGAAAACGGAAACATGGGGTAATGAGTACGAGTAACCAGTAGGGGTAATCAGTAGGGGTAAAGAGTATAGGAGTAACCAGTAGGGGTAACCAGTAGGGGTAAAGAGTAGGAGTAACCGGTATAGGGCTTAACCGGAATCCGGATCGGCAAATTTTGCCGATTTTGGACTATCCGGAATTATCCGGATCCGGAATTTCTAGCCGGCCGATTAGTAAAAATGTTTTTGACGGTTTTCTAACAATTTATAGTCCATTCAGTGATGATTTCCCACACAGATCATTTAATAGTTGGATAGCTAATGACGATCGCCGCCTGCCGTTATCAGCCGGACAACTCTCTTAATGACCTAGAGCTGCTAATTCTCCCTATACAGTGACTGCCTTCATCAGATAGTTCTAGGGAGGTCTTAATAGATATATTGATCACACCAGAGGAGGAGGGTTGACTCTCAACAACCCTGAACCAGTCGGCAAGGGTGTGAAACATTTGAGTCAACGTCGGCTGATCTTTGATCTTTGGGTGGGGTATTAAGACCTCCTTGGACAATACTGTACAGTAGACAGTACAAGTAAGTCTCTCACATACATCTGCTGGGCCAAGCTGTGTCCGGGGAGGGGGAGCTGGCCAAATCATCAGGGCTACGATTAATCTGGAATGTGACTGACCTCTCAACTGGGAGGGATGAATTCAAACCTGAAGGAGAGACAGACAGACAGAGACAGAGAGTCTTGTCCAGCTCTGTTAAAACCCCATTCACTGACCAGCCGATCTGTAGCCTGCCAAATGGACCACAGGCGTGGCCTTTAATCACCCGTTAATTGGGTCACTGGTCTTTGACGTCGGTGTATTTGGTCACATTACAATCTTTATTACTATTCGGAATCGGATCCGGAATCGGCAAATAATGGCCTATACTATCCGGTATCCGGAATCGGCAAAAAAAACGAAATCGGTTAAGCCCTAAACCGGTAGGGGTAATCAGTAGGGGTAAAGAGTAGGAGTAACCAGTAGGGGTAATCAGTAGGGGTAAAGAGTAGGAGTAACCAGTAGGGGTAATCAGTAGGGGTAAAGAGTAGGAGTAACCAGTAGGGGTAATCAGTAGGGGTAATCAGTACGAGTAACCAGTAGGGGTAATCAGTAGGGGTAAAGAGTAGGAGTAACCAGTAGGGGTAAAGAGTAGGAGTAACCAGTAGGGGTAATCAGTAGGGGTAAAGAGTAGGAGTAACCAGTAGGGGTAATCAGTAGGGGTAATCAGTACGAGTAACCAGTAGGGGTAATCAGTAGGGGTAAAGAGTAGGAGTAACCAGTAGGGGTAAAGAGTAGGAGTAACCAGTAGGGGTAATCAGTAGGGGTAAAGAGTAGGAGTAACCAGTAGGGGTAATCAGTAGGGGTAATCAGTACGAGTAACCAGTAGGGGTAATCAGTAGGGGTAAAGAGTAGGAGTAACCAGTAGGGGTAATCAGTAGGGGTAAAGAGTAGGAGTAACCAGTAGGGGTAATCAGTAGGGGTAAAGAGTAGGAGTAACCAGTAGGGGTAATCAGTAGGGGTAAAGAGTAGGAGTAACCAGTATGGGTAATCAGTAGGGGTAAAGAGTAGGAGTAACCGGCAGGGGTAATCAGTAGGGGTAATGAGTATACAACTGTATGACAACACCTATTCAGAGGCACTCCCAATCTGACAACACAAAACTTCTGATCTGACAACACAAGACTCAATCTGACAAGATGAGACTCTCAATCTGACAACACAACTCCCAATCTGACAACACAAGTCTCTTGATCTGACAACATGAGATTCTTGATCTGACAACATGAGACTCAATCTGACAAGATGAGACTCTCAATCTGACAACACAACTCCCAATCTGACAACACAAGTCTCTTGATCTGACAACATGAGATTCTTGATCTGACAACATGAGACTCAATCTGACAACACAAGAGTCTTGATCCGACAACACGAGAATCTCGATATACGACACTTACGGAAAAAGCCATCGCAAGTATAGTCACAAGAATTACCAGCTGACATCCCACCAGATCCAAACAAACACATGAATTGTTCTTAAGATATTTCATCACCCACCCCCTCCCCGGCAACAAAACTGACCAAATAGACTCATAATCAGTTTTTTCCTGTTTATTTTGGCTTCAACACTCTAGTTCTACGCCAGTCTGGGTAGTTCTTGTTACTAGTTTCATCTAAGCCAACCAAGAGCCAGAAAACGAAAAATTATCCAGATACATAATATTTACCATACCATTTGTTATTTAGGGGCTTTCTGTGGCTGATTCTATTCACAATTTGTTAATAATATATAATTCGTCTATTAATTCAAATTGACAAGTATACAGTAAGATTACATGATATAGTAGTAACAGATGATAACAAGTTTAACAGGAGTCGAATTTAACTGTATGGTAGCCTGCAAGGCGCTCATCTGTCCTATCACTCAGTTTTCAGTCGCACCCTAGAGAGTGCAAGGCTGAGTCAACCTTAAGGGGCCAGAAGGTATCGAACCTGCATCCTTCTGATCTTCATTCCTGTGTATTACAATTCAACCATCTCCCCGCCCCAAAATTATAAGTAATAAACTCAAAATTTCTCAAGCACTAGTTACTTAAAAGCTAAGCACAGGGCACCAGCTTATTCACGAGGCTGCGTCATGTCAGAGGGGTTGTCCACACTCTATCAAAGGGGACTTAATATGACTAAGCACTGGTGAAAACGTTAGTGTCCCTGAAGCAGACATTTACAATTAGATGCTAAAATTGCAAGACATCCAACCGTTTCCGCAACCTAGACACAGAATTCGACAACGCCATTACACAGTATCTTTCAAATGAGCAGCTCTGAGAATCTGATTGCCACGAAGGATCCTTATTACCATCGGTCACGGTTACTGAGCTCAAACGACAAAAAATTTACTACGATAACCAAGACGGAATCTGCAACAGACAACAATCTTGCTGTGGTCCAAGTTTTTCAAGATTCTCTCTGCCGCAGTTTTTCTTCATTGAATCCACAGGCAGTGAGGAATTAATAGAATATGAATTCACAAAGATGCGACGTAATTAATAGACAATTGTATGCACGCATGCATTCATACTTATTATTCAGTAAGATAAGGTGAGTTAGTCAGATACGGTAAGGCAATGTATGACAAGGCCGAGAAAATTACGTTGTCAGTATTTAACTTCCTGAACATCGGCAGTTTATTCTTCAATTGATGAAAACAGCACTATCAACAGTTGCAGTCCGCAATTCATTTACGCTAACCATAATACCAGTTGCGCAGAAATTAAATGGCAACTATCAACTACGGTACTGCTCTATGATACAACAGCACTGACCAACAGAATAGGGCGTGGCAAAACACCTTTACCGGAAACGGATGTGACTGTGGTGTGTCATCAGCAAGATGGTGAAAACGCCTTTCCGGATTGGTCGAACAAGGACTACGTTTGGATCCGTAGAACCACTTTCTGGAATAATACAGCCCGCTCAACAAATCGCAACCGATCTACGGATAGCTCAAAGGTTTTTTGTATCGCGATGGTATCAAATTAAAACGAGATAACGAGAAGAATCAGAAGATATATGATTCTAGAATGGTACGGTTTATTTATAGTGCGTCGGGAAAAACCCAGCGTAATGGAATTTTATCGAATCAGACAAATGGATATGATCTATTGTTGCAGGAAGCAGCCATGTTTAGACAACGGAGATAATCTACAACGATAAATGCGTGCTTCAATCTTGGACCAAGTTTCGGCAGATGAATTACAATCGGTAAATTCCCCTTTACACTCTATTTTCGTTTGTTGATATTGTCTGTAGGCATAAATATTCTAAGCACTTGACAGATAACGTGACTCTTTGTTTAAACCTAGAACTCTGTTCATGCACAGTGAGCGGCTCACGGCCTGGAAATTCACTCTATCTTTATTTGCTTGGCTAATATGCTTTAACATTAATATTTTACCATAATTTGCAACTTCTACCATGCTGGTTTCTAATGCATGAGACTTCAACCGATGGTGCATTCAAATCAAGCCATAATCAGGTCAACATCCAGAAAATCGATTCACTGACACAGAGAGGTAGCCTATACTTGAACAGCAGGGCAAGTATCCGTTTCTAAGCATAAATTATGATGAATTTGCAAGAGCATATTTTGTGCTGTCCATAACTGTATACTCTGTCGACTCTGAAGTCTGCACTCAATCTGGTTCAGGATAATATCTTGTCTTGTTAATCACCAAATTCTTGTTTTTCCAAGCTCTGAAAGTTTGAACTGCCCTAATGGTCTAAGATTTCTATGCATGTTCCGATAGATGTGATTTGAGGACTCTAGCTTATATGCAATTTGTGGTACTTACTTACTTAGTCCTTCCCGTGCAGGTCTGCACATCGGGCAACGCATCTCCTCCACTCGTCTCTGTCCATCCCCAGCTGCTCGGCCTCGTTCCACGACATATCCTGGAATCTCGGATGGTTTCTGGCTAGTTCTTCTGTGGTCTTCCTCTCTTCCTTCTTCCCCAGAATTTGTTTGACTCTTCTATCGTCATCCATACAACAATCCTGTCCTCTTTCTGATAGTTTTGTTTGGTATCTTGTCGCACCATGATGTAAGTATCGTAGCATGATAAGTAGTATTTATTACTAATCTAAAGTATTTCTTAACACTTTAATGATGAGCGTGTACTAAAATGCATAGAAAGCTAATCTCTCTCGTTGCTAAAGGGTTAAGTGCACAAAGTTAATCCCTATGAATCACACTATTTATTGCAGATCAATGTTTGCAAACATAGAGTCACAGAGTACACAGCTTTTGATGCACTGCATACACAGAAAATGCAAGTTGTTGACAATTTGCTTTGCAGTGCAGTGGCACATAGCAGATGTGTTTGCTTTCAACATTCAGTTTGAGGTGTGAATCCTGGTGTGTCACGAAAAAATGACTCTTTGTTCGAGCATGCATGTAAGGATGTATCACGACATTAAATGGTATAGTACCTGTAAGTTAGGTAGTTGCGAAGCTTTGATATTTAATTCGAAAACGAATCAGATGGCAGTATTCGAATTGACTTGAAAATGACATCATGATTCAAGAAATTATTAGTCCTTGACGTGCTTTGTTGTAAACTAACTGTTTTAATTGTTTACTACTAATGGATTGGTTGTTGAATTGCTGCGTGCAATGGGGCACGTGACATTTAACTCAGTCAAATGAGTTGACATCTGTTGTATACTGGTGCTATCAAGTACACACTACATGAATATCACACTGGTACCCGCTGATCTGATTCAAGATGAGATTCAGATTCGAACACGTTTACTCCCGATTCAATTCGAGATTCGATTCAACTGAAAATTTGTGATTCACAGGTTCCTACTATAAGTATCATTGTTGAAGGGTGCTATAAAACTGCTCTGTTACAGTACCTCACAAAGTACTATGCATGTATGAATGTCTGTCTAATCGTTGGACTGGTGTTGTCGTGTCTGGACTTCAGCCAAAATATCCTTCAACCTCGGGGAACAACACATCTCTGAGTTTACCTCCATAAACAACCAATTACCCTACATTTACCAATTACAATTACTAGTCATCTTTACGATTACCACTCGTCTACACTCACACACACCAATGTACCAGAATAAATTGAACACGCACTTCTGTGCTTACACTCTTATCACTGCCTAGGATGTTGGCGTAACATTTCAGAGAAGTAACGCTTCCTAGTTAGACATGTGAGTCAGAGAAAGTTCCATCAATTAACTCCTAATTCTCAGCGTGATAGTTCCTTTGATTGATGTGAGAAGCCACATCACAGTCTCAAAATAAAGTATTAAAAATTAGGCCTCAGATACAATTAGTCATAGACTGGTGCAATGTATGCCTCCAAATACCATTAACATAATACGACATCACATTAATATTAATACAAATTATATAAATATTCATATATAGTAAATTAATATTCATATAAATTAAAATATTCATATAGGTCAATAATAATACTGTGATAATTATAAATTATAATTATCAAATATTGTTAATTATCTCCAACACCTTATTCTAACTACCACAATTACTAAACTCAAATGACCAAAATTTTGTCAAGATATCCAAAAGAATATCTACAATGGGCATCTACAATCTAGTGGCCCAAGTTTTCTAAATTTTCTCTCTGCCCTAATTTTTGCTCATTTTACCCACAGATTATTAATTTAAATCCAAAATTACTCACCTGGTCACAAATTATATATAACATAAATTAGCAGAAAGAGTTTATATCTAAAAATCACTTACCTGGTCACAAATTAAATCCCATTTGCGATCATCATCATAATTTCTCAATAATTTTGCTTTGTCCGGGGGTAGATCCATCGAAGCCTAAACAACAAATAAACCACAGAAACCTAAACTATTAACCATTACTGATCGTGATACTGGCAGAAACCAGACTATATGCTTATTTGCCTTCCTGACACCAATGGTACTAATTTGCAAGGTTTATAAAAGCCGCTAAGAAATAGTTAGATATCCAAGGTCAGCCATAGCAAAACAGCAATTATATCAGAGATCATCTATAAACGGTGACCACAGAATGACCCATATTGGACGTATTCTGCTGTTCCCTTGTCCACATTATGATGACTCCACTCTTCCCCTCTTAGTTGACATCTTTAATGGATGTGCCCTATGTGAAGTTTGGCAAAATGGCAATTACAATTTTACAATTCCATATTAAGCTTTGTGCACATACTGAATTTCTGACGCAAATTTCTGAAAAGCAACCCCAAGGGACAGCCATGGATATGTAATGTTAGCAAGTAGCAACCTCATTTTCTCAGCCTCGTCATACGAGGGCGGGTGGCCAGACTTCTTCCTTGCTGTTGGATCCTCTCAGTCTACTTATTTATGCCTGATGTTGCTATGGTACGCTAGTGGTGTAAAATCGTGAAATTTCATCATTCGATTTTGTAATGGATCTGAATTTGATTTGAGGTTAACAGAACAGTCAGATTTAAAAGTAATAAAACAGAAGAATTTATTAAAAGTAAAATAATTATAAAAATCAACCCACAAGGACATATGCGAACCGCCGTTCGAGTTCTTCAGGGTCAGGCTTTGGCGGCCGAGGCCCAAGCACGCTCACTCGGTTTGAGGACTCAGAACGAGACGGCCTCGGACTCCTCGAAGAGGACGCACCCATTCTACTGTTTTATTCCCTTCGTTGATAGTCAGAGCAACATCTGTTCCAAAAACAGCAATCTGAAATTATTACAAACGTTTCGGTTAAATTCTTCGCAAAATATCAATTCCTATCCGAAAGAAAAGCGGCATGTAGTACAGCCATGTAGAAGAGGCACGGTGGCCAATTGGTTAGAGCACTCGGCCTGTAACGCGGAGAGTACGGGTTCGATCCTCGTCCGAGACGCTGTGTAGGGACCTTGAGCAAGTCCTTCACTCAAAATTGCTCTGCGCCGTCTATCAAATCAAATCAAATCAATTTTTAACAGAAATATATATCTAATTGCAACCCAAAAAACATAACAGCAATATATATCACATAATGACATATTAAAGAGAAAAAGAAACCAGGGTAGCAAAAGCGAAACCCAGAAGGGATGTGTTCTGTCGTATGGTCGTGTCTGCACTTCTCAGCTTTGGAAGAAAGGCAATATCAATACACAGTTGTATTGTATTGTTATTTTTATAGGGCCCTCATGAACTGTTTTCTAGAGTTAAAATGAGACCTAAATCCCCAGAAACAGCTCACGAAACCCCTTTGGCATGTCTTAAAGTAAACCATTTGCATCTGTCAGATAGTTCTGTCCTTGGTGCTTTTGTGAAGTTCCCAAAAGAATCTATATAAATGTTCCGATATGTACACACAAATAACTTGGCTGACAACTTTTGTTACTTTCTGAAGCATATTTGTTCAATTATTACACAAGCTTCCCAAAATTTCTGGGGCCGCCAGCTTCTGATTTTGCCATTCCGGGACGCCAGCAGTAACTCGATAAGCCACTACCAATTTTCCCTGTCCACATATGTAACGAATGTTGCGTCAGCCTAAAATGTAGGATCTACTGTCTACTGAAAAGAGTCGTTAATAATTGCAGTAAGATCATCAAAAGACAAATGGCCTATAACTAAAATTAGAATCAACCTAAAAAAGAAAACGTTTATTAAATTCCAGTAACCTACCAGGTAACCAGGCTTATAGGCCCAGCACGAGCGAAGTTCATACAATTATAAATGCATGCCGATTGCAGATGTCACTTATCGGGTCTGCGACGGGAGAGTTGAAGTACGCTTAAACTTCGCAATCCTCTAAGGTATGTTCACACTACAACATTGTTGCCATGCCATTCCATAGGATATAAATTATAACTAAGCTAACTACCTGCTGTTCTTTGGCCACCCTGTACAACTTATTTAGGCCGGCTGCTCGAGTTTAGTACACGTGCGAAAACAAGAACAACATTTGGTTAAGTGGAAATCTACACAAAATTCGACAATTTCAGATCAATCCGTGACACGGGCAGCCCTACAAATTCCATTTGTAGTGAGCTAGAAAGGGTCCAATCCCAAGGACTACAATCGTAAACTTAAAACTTTATAAAAAGCCACTTTATAGTCAAGTGAATGACACCGAGGTATGCATGACATACTGCACGTTGGTCTAGCCATATGAATAGCAATGGTAACAAAAATTAAGCATCATTGAAGGGAGATCAGCCAAAATAAACCTACTGACCAGTTGATGATAGATTACAACTCCGCTACAAGTTCTACTAATTACGTTCTAACTTTTGTAATTATTATCAAGTAAGCCGGATATCACGGTTGTCCAAAAAGCTTCCGCTTAACCTATAACACTGAGGCTGACTGAGCGCATTAGATCAGAATAATGTCTTTGGCGCGTATTCGAAATCCGATAATTTTGCGAAAACGCCAACGACGAAATTAAACACACAGTCATTAATCCATAGAAGAAATTGTGTTAAAACTGTGTTGAATATTCTCCTTTTAATAATTACAGTGTACGCACTTTACGACTAAAACAGGCATCCGTTTCAGTTTCCCATCGTCGTCGAAGATCTTAATTAACTGTTACTACGCAGATTACTCATCACTAGATGTCCTGATGTCATAGCTGCAACTCTCAATCTTTAATTCGTCAAACACTGGATTTGGAACCACAAAACAAGAATAACAGTTACTGTTAGGAAAAATAACAAAAACCATGGGCGCATTTAGCGGTGGTTCTACGGGTTCAAACCCCCGAAAAAGTTTCTGATAATTATTTATATGCTTTTAATACCTTTTATATGCGAAATACAAAAAAACTTTTGCGACCAAGTCCAATGGAAACCCCCGAAATTTTTTCCTTGCTACGCTTCTACAAAAAACGCAATCACTTAAATGGTGTTTGAGAAAAAAGCACAACAGAAATCTGATAACATCATTGTCACGTGAAAAGCATTTCTGGGTAAATCGCAGTCCTCTGGATAACCAACAGTCTTGAATGTTGTTTTCATGCATCAAATGCAGTGTCGATACAACCCTGCTATGAGAGGTTTAGAAAATTTTACATATTGAAGAGTAAAAAGTGTACTTCTAAATTTATCAGCCCCACACAAAAGCCGCGCGAGAGAGACCAGCTTAATACCGGCGCTATATAAAATCAAATTCGCAATGGGCCAGGCTGCTTTGTAATAGGCATCCTAGTCTCTGCCTACAAGTCGCCATACAAGTCGCCATGAAAAGCGACAAGCAAAAAAGAAATGTGCCATTTATATTGTGTCCAGTTCTCAACCAAAACCTCACTTTAGTCGGAATAGATCTACTTAGAATTGCGTAGAAGAACGACACCAAAACTACAATAAAGTGCTAGTTAGTGCTAGTTTTAATTTTACTATTCTTAATTTCTATACTTACTTACTTTAGTGCTTTCATTCACTTTACAAAATCCGAGCGGTGGAGTCCTTTAATTAATTTTGTCATATCCGAAGTTCTATCCTCTATATTTGCAATGCATTTGCGTAAGCTGCAACATAATATTACAGTACTTGCAACCAAAGAAATTAAATTTCAGTACAGAAACATTGATTTTTAGCGATTTTTACATAATATTATATCGCCACTTTAACGCAGTGGCCTACATTACGCTGGATGGCGTGCGAAATTATTCGCCAAAGATTGTGACGTCTGGTAATCTCGCATCTGATTGGCTGCTGCGTCCACCTGTTGAGTCTAACTCTTAGCGCTCTTCTGATTGGCCACAACGCGTCACGTGGCATCGTTACCAAGGTAAGCGTGAAGCTGTGATTGCAATTTACCGATTTATTTAAGAAATAAAGTTACACGACATTTAGGCAAAATCTTTGAATAAACAACAGCGTAAATGTTGATAATAGTAAGTTTGCTTTGAAGTTTTTTTAATGCCGCTTCGTGTCCGTTGCTCAGTAAGACTTTTGAATACTTCACAGGTTTGTCGGCTAAACTTGTTTATGCATGTCGATATCGTGTTGCCGACCACACTTCGCTGGCATTTCTATGACATATTTATTATGCGCTAGTACTTGAGTGAATTATAAAGTTGTGTGCTTAGCTGTCCAGTCTCGCACGATTAATTCTTTCATATGGCGATAATCATTTTTCGTTGTTGATATATATATATATTTTCGTTTATATGGCCAGGTAAATCATTTTGAACTCGTTCGGTGCCAGATGATATCACTGATATATTACCGTAACAGCTATTTTATTACCTTCGTTATTTTATCGCCGTATCTGATCTGCATCTCTTTAATACCGTCATATAAGTAGCAAGTAACGAAGGAGTATCGATATACCTAGGTATGTAATGTATCTATGTGTGTGTGTATGTATGTATGTATGTAATGTATGCATGTATTAAAGGCTAAACCAATGTACTATGTATGTTGTCAGTCATTTATATAGCACCACCTGTACACTTTTGAGAATTTATAGCCTTTTATGTTAAAGTACGAGCAGCACCACAATTGGGACATTCATAAATTGCCATAACTGACAGATTACGTTACACACAATCTTAAAACAACATGATCATAGTGCCAAATGCATTGTAATGGCTTATTATGGTAACTGTAGCACTAGAGCAGATAGTAGTGCTGATTCAGAAGCACTTTACAAGTGGCCAAATACAATACACAATATGTATGTATGGATGTATGTTGTTGGTCATTTATATAGCACCACCAATACACTTTTGAGAATTTATAGCCTGTTATGTTACATTACAAGCAGCACCACAGTTGCGACTTTCATAAATGGTTTGCTATAAATGATGGATTACATGACATTACCATTACCTGTTTAAAGTTGTGGTTGTGTCAACTTGAGTTTCTTTCTAATAAATGAATATTTGATGATGACATAAAATCTTAAAACAACATGATCATAATGCCTATGCCATTATTATGACTTATGATAACTGTAGCACTAGAGCAGATAATAATGCTGACCCAACCAGCACACCAATGTTGGCCCAATGTTACAAAAAGCACTATAGTTGGCTCTATGTTGTCGCTATGTCAAATGCAATATTGGCGTAATGTAAGGTGTACAACGTATATTCCACATATCCTTTTTCATAGTCATAGAATAAACATATTAACTTAATTCCATTTTACGTATTTAAATGTGCCAGAAACAAAGATTTCTGCATATGTTAACACTTTGCATGTAGATATCATAGCAATTCTGATATTTTTTAACTTTGTTACATACTTCACCCCAATGTATAATAGCACTTTTGAAAGGTACCTAAAAGGATCTGTACTAAGCACACACATAAATTAGTAATTACAAAGATAAACAGATCTATATATGCAAATATAATTATGTACGCAGCTAAATATACATACATATGTATGTACATACCTACATACACACATACCCAGTACATGCGTACATAATGTAAATATATGCATACACTATTACACTTACATACATGGACAAACAGATCCATCCATACATATATACATACATGTGTGCATATGTACAGTAGCATGAATATGCTGTGCGTGGAGATATGCAGGTGCCACATTGTCACTGCAACTTGAACCCATCGTACCTTCTCATGTATTGGACCATCTTCCTGAACAGTCTGCCACTGCACTTATACTGTTGCCTTTGACTCTGTGCAGCAATCATTTGCAGATACTGTCTTAAAGCTCAAACACACTTGTTTAGATCTGTCAGA
The DNA here is from genome assembly GCA_020284085.1 of Aporrectodea caliginosa. Lineage (NCBI taxonomy): Eukaryota > Metazoa > Annelida > Clitellata > Crassiclitellata > Lumbricidae > Aporrectodea > Aporrectodea caliginosa. Next base: position 1,957,805 of record JACEVL010000671.1, read on the forward strand.
TAGTAATACGTACAGCGCCTTTCTGAGTTACTTAAAATGCGCTATTTTAATTGTTCTTATACATACCATTCATACATGTATATGTTACCAGGAGTGTAGCCGGGAAACAATTTTGAGGCGTTTAGTTTTCAGGGTGTTTTCCATTGGACATGGTCGTATTTTTCTACATTTTTAGTTTGTAATAACAGCTAGTAATGCATTGATTTGGGGTTGAACTCCCCTAAATCGCCCATGGTAATTACTGTTACTAATTAATTACTACATGGCAATTCTGTTTTCCGTGTTTTTGGCAGCTTAAAAATCATTAAGCACTGGACAGAATTCATATTATTTAGACACCTTTTTAATTGTTTTCTCCAATACAATAAACTCGTCAATTTCCTTCATTCGCTAGATGAGTTATATATTGGCGCACTTTTTCTTATTGGGTAAATAAGGTCGACGTGAAAGGTCCTTGCGGTCACAAGATCGAGGATAAAATAATTAAGTTGTCAAACAGAAATAAAATATTTCCATTGCTAATACCAGGAGGGTAGCTATTACAAATAGGAAATTCTGTTTTCCTTGTCGTCGGTAACTTAAAACATCGTTAAACACTGAACAGAATTAATATCCTTAGACACCTTTTTAATTGCTTCTTCCAACACAATAAACTCGTCAATTTCCTTCAATCGGCAGATTCGTGCCCTATTAGATCCTATTGGGTAAATAAGGTCGCCACGAACGGTACTTCGGCCACAAGATGGAGGATAAAGTAACCAGAGCTTCTCCTTTCAGGCGATCGATCGATCTCTTGTTCGATCGCCTAGCAAAGGTTTGTTCGATCGGTAAATCGATCGCGCTGGATGAGTTAGACTCCAAGAGGAACCTGGAGCCAGACCATTATTTTATTTATCGAATTTACAGTACTTATGAAAGTTCAGGCTAGTATCGATATGACATTGCAATGATTGCATCGACAAGCAGAGGAGGCTTATCGACGGTCAGTAGGCCTAAGTGTTGCATATACTATAATATTCTAGCAGTTAATGGACAACCTAGCAGCTTATACTATGCAGATATAATACGAATACAATAGGCCTACACAAAATAGCTGCACACAAAAGTTATGTCGTATTGTGTTTCCTCCATTCCGTTGTTTTTTTCTTCTTAAGGTATTGTAAAGTCTGGCTATTGTAATCAGTGTGATTCTCCTTACAGATTTTATTTTAGTTATAATTACAGTTATAGTTAATGGTTTTTATTTTAGTTATAGTTATAGTTATAGTTAGTATTGATTTTTAGTTATAGTTATAGTTAATAGATTTTTATTTGAGTTAATTTTAGTTACTACGGTACTTAGTTAAAATAATTAAGGCTATAAACAAAATTGTGCGTATTACCACGATGTTTCACAATTTGCTCAGAGCTTTGAAAACCGTGTATTCAGCTTCATGAATACACGAGTCTCCAAAGTAATTGACAAATTGCATAATAAAATATCGCATTTTTTCGTTCTCATTTATGTCAAATCGTCCATATTGCACTGTAATTTTTTATTTTTGTATTGATGAATTTTCGTTATTGTTATTTTCGTTAGCGTTATAGTTATAGTTAATTATATTTTTTAGTTATAGTTATCGTTAACGAAATCATTTTATTTTCGTTAACGAACATTTTCGTTATCGTTATCGTTATCGAGAATCACACTGATTGTAGCCTAATTAGTAATTTATATAGCGTCGGTGTCTAATGCACAAGGCATCTGCCGATGGTGTTCCTAAACTAAGCCATAATCAGGTCAACATCCAGAGGATCAGTCCGTAAGAGACAGAGACAGCGTATGGTAGATAAGCAACAATATTTGAATAGGGTATGTCTTAAGTTCCACACAAAAATAACCTGAACGCCTGCCCAGATTGCACAGATACAGGAAGTGAGTTCTGAAATCTGTGCCTAGCAACCGAAGAAGCTTGTTTATCAACTACCAAGGACAGTTGATAATTTCTTGTCATGCAAACCGTATATATAATCCATAACCTCATCTGAGCCTTCTTTTTTGTGACCGGTGAATCCAAAGAGCAGGGCGACTTTTAGGACTAGATTTACTGCTTAAGAATTGCCCGTCAGTCTTTCATGGCAGTTCCAAGTACCATTGAACGATACCACTCGATCGCCTCAAGTACCTGAGCGACAAGGCAATAAAATCGGTTGACCGTATATCGGTATTGCACAGGCAACTGACCTCCCCTCCGCCAATAGAGCCGTATCGATGATAAGGCTCTGTAAATATTGCTTTCGGATTGCAAGAGACTCGAAGCAGGTAATTTAGTCGTTGTTAATGAGAAATACTCTATCGATATTTAGTCTCTTGTTTTATTAAACTTATATGGCAGACTCTAGTGGTTCGACTGATTTGTACCCTATGTAATACATGCATAACTGCATACATATATATATATATATCTAGGTCTACCTACATACATAGACCTACTTACAAAAGGGGTTTAGGATAGTGGTAACACTCTGGCGCGTAGAGGCAACGGACCCAGGATAGCTTCCCGGTATCCTCCCTAAGGTCGACTCAGCCTTTTCATTCCCTAGGTTGACAAAATTAGCAGTAGGACGTGATGGCGCCTTGCATGGCTGCCAAACAGTTAAATTCGACTCCTGTAATAACTTGTGATTATCCGTTCATTCTACGAATTGTAATCATCCTGCGTACTTGTCAGTTTGAAACATTAAACGAAGATTATTATTATTATTATTCATACATACATTCATCAGTTTCTAACTTTCTCCATTCAGACATGCATAATCTCAAATCCTAAGGTCATGGAGGTAGACTGGTTGACTAAGGTCAATGGTAATCATAATCTCCGTAGTTGGAATTGGGAGAGACGAGAAAAATTGGAAGACGAGTGATGTGAATGGGATTATGGATCACTGGAAAGTGCTTGAGAAATTCTCGCACCTCATTCTCATCTTGCTGCATTATCCTCAGGAGAATGAGGTCCAGTGTAGGAGGCTTGTGGTAACTGGATTATTGAAGACGAAGAGGAAGAGGAAGAGCAGTCCCTTAAGCTAGCCGTGAGGCAGCCATGGGTATGAAGTGTGAGCTATCACTGAGGCAGATGTGGGTATGACGTGTTAGTGACTTCATTTTCTTAACCTCGCCATATGAGTGCGGGTGGCCAGTCCTCTACCTGGCCATCTCATATACTGACAGTGTACGGTCAGTGTACTCATTATAGCTGAGTGGAGGCAGGTTGAGCTGAAAGTAGAAACAAATTTCTGCCCTAGTGGCGATTTGAACCCTGACCTCTCGGTTGACAGTCCAGCACGCTAACCACTACACAATCACACACCTCTGACTGGGTTATTGACGTCCCCAAAACCAATCAACCTCAGCCGATGAATACACACGCATTTCCTGTTTTTCCCGTTCCACAGATTTGACCGGCTGCGTATTATTCATATATGAATCGTTGCAAAAGCACCTTCCAGTGATCCATAAACATCAAAACACATAATGTTGGCAGTGTTCATGTTGAGATGGTTACTTGAATAATGCAATTTGCTATTTTTATGGGAGTGCTGTAATCAATGTGACCCTTTGATTGCGTGATATTTAGACGGATTCTGTCACGTCTGAGGCTTTCATTATGATTGCTTTCGTGACTAGTTCATGAGTGCAAGCTATTTATTGACAGGGCATCAACTCCATAATTTATCACAATAACAGCAGTCAGTACAAACTTAAGAACTTCAAGTAAATGATGCAAAAGTCTAAAGGTCAATTCCAAAGGGTCATATGGACCTGCTGAGGCTGGATTGACCTTTTCCTGAGTAATATTTTGGCAGTAGTAACAGTACAAAAATGAAAGATGCTGTATGAGTGTATAATATATACAACTGAAACAGTGATACGAGCTAAACATGACTGATCGTTCAAGTCTTAATATCGTACACAGAGATCAAGCAGTCTTTAATTTTTTTTCTTTTTACAAAGAATAGTTTAAGTTTTAGTACACAGAGATCAAACTGTCCAAGTTTTTTTCTTAAACAGACTAAGGGTGGTATGTGTAACATCATTTGGGAGATTATTCCGTACTGAAGGGTTAGAACATTTTATCGAGAATAAGTTCATCCTAATTATATGTGCAATATTTATCTGTGTGGTAATTCAACAAAGTCTAGTGTAGTGATTATGTGCAGCGGTTCCCTGATGAAAATAACCATCAAATAAGCTAGGTAACAACCTGTAATAATAAGAAAACATGAATAAACCAATTTGAATTTTATTTATATTATAAGTTTCAAATTCGTGCTGAATCAGAATCCACAGGCGAATTGGTTATTTATAATTTATACGTATTTATTTTTATTTATTTATTTTTAATTTATTTATATTGTAGGGAAAAGGTTGAATCATCACAGTTATTGTATTTGTTATGATGTAGTTATAATCGTTTTCGTTGTCTTGTAATCGATGGTGTCGTTGTTGGCATCACGGTAATCATCGTCGATATCAGCATCATTGTTGCCATCATTAACATGGTCTTTATCATCATTTTTATCATTATTCATCATTATTATCATTATCATCATTGTTATTATCATCATTGTTATCATCGTCATTAGCATCATAATCATCATCTAATCTAATGACTTCCATTGTTGCAATGCCCAAAGCCTCAGTCGAATGTTATTTCAAGAATCTGTTGAAGAATTAATTTATATATAATGTGTTTATAATGTATTTATTTTCATTTATTGATTTCTTATTTATTTATTATGCAGTTATTTGTAACATAATTATTTACAGTTTATTTACTTGTAATATAATATAATTATTTACAATTATTTGTAATTATTTATAATATAATTACTTATAGTTTAATTATCTGTATTATAATTATAATTTATTTCTGAAACACAAGATTTTAAAATTAGGGATATTATGAATATCGATTTAAGATTTAATTAAAGTCCTAGATTAACTTGAGATTGCTGATTGTTATTCGCTTCAGGTCTGACCCCGTTTGGCCTATGCGACCCTTGACCCTCCCGATCTCGTCTTGATGTTACTACGCTCCTCAGTTTCGCCTTTGAAAGCGACTTTCCGGGGCTTATGGTGGGTAGAAACCGACTCACGATGTACTCCAACATGCGCGGTACGGCACCCAACCCGCTCCAGTACCCCGCCCCAAACGCCCTGAAGCAGGTCCCACCCCAGATGGTAAGCTCTACCACCAGCACCGTCATCGACCCCTACGCGCGACCCATGGCCGTCAAAGACCTTGCCGACACCTTGCCGAGGTCCATGGTCGTCAAGGCAACGGTTGTCCAGGGTAACCATGGTTACGGTCGTCAGGCGCCGACACAGAACGTTCTGCAGACGAACGCTTTTATGAGGCCACGGAGCGCGTCTCTCGTTCCGCTTGAGGCGGTGATTGGGAGGAAGGAAGGGACGGTGCCAGTGCCAATGCCAATGCCAAGACAGGTGGGCTACCAGAACGATGTTGTAAGACCTGGCGGGCAGGTAGGTCACGTGATGCAGGTGAATGGGGTCAGAGGTGGTGGCCCCTCCTCCCAGTTCCGATATTCCACGCGGACCCTTTCGACCCAGTGGCTCAACGGCCTCGCTCAAGACGGATTGGCTCAGTCTGAATATGCGCAGTCCGGAGTCAATGGTGCCAACAGGTCTATGGTTCCAAACTCACCTGGACACGTAATCCAGGTGAGGTATGGAACGAGCAATGGTTACCTTCCGATTGGCACACCTGTGAATGGTGTTCCAAATCCAAGCGGCAGAGAGTCCAACCTCAGTGGTAACAGAGTGACAGGTGCCAACCGGAGCCTTTCCACCAACGGTGCCGATCATGGCTACGCTGGCCCGGAACTGATTCCAGGCATCATTTCCAGATGTGAGTTCGACGATCCGTTTCCTGTGGATACGACCAGTCTCTGCAACCTGCGTAGTTACAGATTGGGAAGGTTCGACGATGTGGCCTGCCTCCGAAACCCAACGGATCGAACGGGCGCCATGCAGCAAGGCGTTCCGACAAGAGGTACGAACTCGTTCAGTGCCATGGTTATGCAGACTGGTTCAACCATGTCCCTTCAGACCATTGTGGATTCGGTGCCAGGTAACATGCGGAACGGCGCACCTGACAACAACGATGTGGCCCAGGTGAGAAGACAGGTGAAGGTGGATATGAGTATGGTGTCAGCTCTGGTGGATAAGATGAGGAACCTTCCCTTTGAGACGGATGTGACGAACACGCGGAACCACTTCGAACCCCGAGTCCAGCTGAGGAAACATGGATCGTCTCTCGTTGACGTCTCGAAGGACGGCCAGAGGGCTCTCGAGGAATCGGGTAGTCGCACGAAAGGGACTCCCATCGCCACAAACACCAGCAAACCGGAGTCAGGTGTTGCACACAAGCCACCTTCCGGAGCCACGGAGAAACCGGTTGTCGGACTCGGTCCTCGAAACCAGCTGATCAGTCAAGAAAAGTTGAAGAGGATGCCCGTCACGAACACGCTCACTGGCTCCCCGTTTCCCACGAAACCGCTCACCATCCAGGACCTCGGTCACATCTCGAATCCCCGACCCCTACCACCTGCTCCCCGGAAGCAGAACGTGTCAGGAAAATCGATGGATAAAGCTGGGCGTCCTTCCAACCAGAAGCTGAAATCTGTGGTGGAAAATGGAAGCCAATCGTCCAGCTGTGTGGATACAGTGGAAGAGGAGAGCCTACTTGGAAAGCAAGTACCTGTAAATTTTCTTGTGTGGTAAATCGTTACAGAGTAATGTTACGTATAAGTAATGTTACACAGTAAGTTGTGTTATTCTTATAATTAAAGATAAAAGTTATAGTAATAATAATAATAATTTTGATTATAATAACAATAATAGTGATGATAGTAATTATGATGATAATAGTAGTGATAATAATTATGATTATAATAATGATATTTAATAATAATAATTATGATGATGATGATGATGATGATGATTATAATAATTACAGCTGACAGCTAGCTCCAAGCATAAATTTTTTCTTGAGGGATTACATTTACCAAGTATAAATATTAATTATGATGATGATGATGAAGGTGATGATTACGACAACGACGATGATGATAAAGAATTGCCTTCAAGCCAAACGCCTTTTTGAGATGTTGCTCGAGAAATGTTTCGCCGTATGCACAGGCGCTGTTTTAAGTGCTAAATAGTGCAAAAACAATTATAATGATTTATTGGAAAAGCTAGGAGAGAGTGATGATAGTCTGTAGCTGTGGACGATGTTGTAGTAATGAAACAGAGTTTGACAGCCTGGATGATGAAGATGGATCGGATGACTTGAATAGCTATCTATCGGATGAAGAGTCATCTCATGGTATGTGCGTGTCCATTGTTACATCAGTTATGATGATGATGATGGGGATGATGATGATGATGATGGTGGTAATGGTGAATATAGCAATGGTGATGATGATGATGATGGTGGTAATGGTGAATATAGCAATGGTGATGATGATGATGATAACATGATTTGGTGATGATGATGACGACGATAGTGATGACGATGATGATGATGATGGTAGTGATGATGATGATGGTAAATATGATGGTTATGGTGATGATGATGGTAATGGTGATGATGATAATGGTAATGATGATGACGATGATGATGGTGAATGATGTTGGCGATGTTGATGCTGATGCTGACAATGATGATGATATTGATGATGATGATGATTGTCCCCCAGATGGAAATCATACATCCAGATAATCCGTTTGTACCCGACTCTTTCCAGGTACCAGTTACAGCTCTCCGAGTCCGACGATCCAGGGCCGTGCTCGCAGTTGCTCCGCTAAGCTTCCGGCCAAGTCCGTTGCCAGGCGTAACCATGACAACGACCTTCCGTCGAGGAAGATCTCGACGGGTTCAAAGTCCGCTGGCACTCGGCCAAGTCCTGCGGCCATGTCGATCCTTCTGAATGAGACGGAGGAGGAGGAGGATGACTCCCTGGACCCTCTGCCGTCCCTCACAGACAGTCTCTTCACGAACGTACCGCCGACGATCAACTTTGTCCTTGAGGGTCAGAAAGGTGAGAGAGCGCTTGCCTGAGGAGGTCAGAGGTTGAGGTCGGAGGTTGAGGTCGGAGGTTGAGGTCGGAGGTTGAGGTCAGAGGTTGTGAAGGTCAGAGGTTGAGGTCAGAGCCTGAAGTTGAAGGTCAGAGGTTGAGGTCAGAGCCTGAAGTTGAAGGTCAGAGGTTGAAGTCAGAGGTTGAGGTCAGAGGTTGAAGTTGAATGTCAGAGATTGAGATCAGAGGTTGAAGTTGAAGGTCAGAGGTTGAGGTCAGAGTTTGAAGTTGAAGGTCAGAGGTTGAGGTCAGAGGTTGAAGGTCAGAGGTTGAGGTCAGAGGTTGAAGTTGAAGGTCAGAGGTTGAAGGTTAAGGTCAGAGGTTGCCTTATTTCCTGTAATTTTTTTATGTAAAAAAACAGCGTTCTAACATAATTTTGTGGTTGGATTTTATTATAGAGCTTATAGATTGAATTGTAGATAATATTAGATAAGAGATTAGATTACGATAAAGTTAGATTCCAGATTGCATTAAATGTTGGCTTATAATTAGATGAGATGATTAGATTAGAGATTATATTTGATTAAATACAATGTATTTAAGATTAGATTTTGTTAGAATTTAGATTAGTTTCGATCAATGTTCTTACAATCATTCATCTTTATTGTTACGATCATTTCTTTGTGGTCTGCTGATCATGAACGCGTGAACTACTTTCGATCATATGTTTCTGTTGTTCTTTTCTCAGTGGAACCAATGCCGAGTGAATTTCGAAAACTGCTCAAATGGCGAATGAGTCCAATAACACCAAACGTTGTCAAGCAGTGCATAGCAAGATCTGGGTTCAAACCCACCTTCAGTCAGTTTCTGCCATTTCATCTATCTTGAATATATATCGTATTACGTGTGTCTTCTATTTTCAACAGTAAAACTTGAATATCTTCTATTTTCAACAGTGATATTGTTTTTCTAGCCTTGAGGTACGTTTGATCCCTTGCGATTTAAAAGATCTACGGATAAATATGAAATCATTCAGTGTTTCAACGCCGTTGCTTACCGCAGTATCTTTGCCCTGCCAGAAAAATGTAGCCATTCCAGATGCTATTAACTGTCTTCGGACAACTTATTTTGCTTCCTGGAGATTGTACTTACCTCAGGTAAAAACAATAGGAAATTGTAATTTTATGTTTCTTCTGGAGATTTTCGTTAAAGGACTAGTCACCTGCCTTAATATGCGGAGGCTGAGAAAATGAAGTCGCTAATAGTTTATATCCGTGGAGGATACCTCTTGATGTTTTACTTCTTCATTTGAAGCAACCAATAACTTCTGCCTTGAGCATTATGCTTGCTAGCCTATACGAGGTTAATACAAATGAATATATTACACCAGTATATTCCTAGGACTCCATTTCATAATGCTGTAACAGTGTAATTTTGTAAATTTCTTGGTTTATGTGTGTTTTGTTGTCTGTAGAATCGCATACGTGGCTTGGTTACTGGGGCAAACACATGAAGCCTCCTGGATTCAAGTCGATTCGTGACTACCAAAAGGTCAGTGAGAAAATTATTTCATTCTAATGAAGATGATTACCATTATGATGACGACGACGACGATTATGATGACGACGACTTGATGGATACATGCACACATAATAAATGCTGCAACATGAGCTTCTTTCTACTGCTGTATTTTGGAAGCGGTTGAAGAGCATTTTATTCGATTGTGGTCTGGTGAGAATTGTGGCTAGTACCTGGAAAAATTAAACTTTTGATTTACCCAATCATCATCATCGTCGTCGTCATCAGTCATCATCATTATCACTAACATCATCACCACTAACATCGTCATCATCACTAACATCATGATCACTAACATCGTCATCACTATCATTGTCATCATCGTCACTAACATCATCATCATTATTATGATAATTGTTATCACCAACATCATCATGTCTGAAACAAGTGGGTTTCCTTGAATTGGTGCTATATAAATGAGCAATTACAATTACGTATATACGTACATGTATCCGTGTACATATGCATGCATGTACGCTTGAATGTGTCTGGACATTTACATATTTATGTAGCTCCTTTTCTGATCCTCTCAAAGAACAAATCGTGGTTACATTGCAGACAAGGATTTAGGTTCCAATCTGTTCGACATTCCACTGTGTCTCATCATCTCATGTTCCTCTGTGTTCCACGTTACGCTCATCCACTCCTTTCCGTGTTTTTTTTTGCAGATGAACCATTTTCCGGGAACCTTCCAGCTGGGGCGCAAGGATCGACTGTGGCGGAACCTGTCGCGGATGCTGTCCCGGTTCGGAAAGAAGGAGTTTGACTTCTTTCCGCAGACGTACATCCTTCCGGCCGACCTCGCGAACCTCAAAACGATCTTTGAAGACGGGGCAAACAAAACAAAATGGATCATCAAACCGGTAAAAACCAGTTTTATATCACCGGTTATATGTATGTGATAGGAAACGCTGGTAGTTGTTTTTTCTAGTGTTGAAGGTCATCAAATGGCTGCAAAGGTCGTTGAGGTCACCCTCCTTCTTTGTCAGGCTTGGGACTGACACCAGTAGAGTACAGGCAGTGGTGAAGTTTATGTGAACGCTGGTATCATCTGGCGAATTATATGATCATAGTTGTCGGTTGTCTAGAGCGTTTCAGTTCAATTTTTTTCAATTCAAGACTTTTTATTGACACCGTAGCATAAATTCTTCACAGCAACAAATAGAGCAATTCACTTCAGTCAAATTATCCATTATACATGCCGCAATGTTGTCTACCATATAAAGACAATCAGTTTCCTAGTGTCAAAGGGTTGTCCCTAAAGGAGCAATAATGCTCTGCTGCCAGGGAGCCCCATTTTCCTTAGTTTTCTGAGTAGGTAGAAAAGATGATCGAGTTGCAGCTATAGTGTCTCCAGTGTATTTCTTCAACCATTACAGTTAATTCATTCCCGTTCAATAAGTCTTTTAAGTCTGTTTAAGTGCATGTAGAAAGCTATGTTGAGGGAGCTGGTGTATTCACAGGCGCTCAGTCAAAACAAAGTCGGTGGGCAGGCAAGGACGGTTCGGTCAGGATCCAATGCTCAGGCAGGTCAGGAAAATGTCGAAACAAAAGAGAAGTGTGATATAATTGGTTAGAACACTTGCCTTAAAATGCGGAGAGTATGGGTTTGAGACTCCTCCTCTGAGATGGTTACTGTGAGTGACAGGGACCTTAGCAAATCCTTCACTCACAATTGCTCACGCCATCTGTTGATTCTGTGTCGTTTATAATTGTAGATAATAGTACCTTAAAGATACGCAATAAAAATAATAATAATTATAATAATAAGTAGTAATAATGATAATGATAACAATGATGATACTGAGAATAATGGTAATTGATAAAATAATGATAATGATAATAACGATAGTAGTACTAGTAGTGGTTGTGGTAGTGCTAGTGATAATAGTAGTGGTAGTAGTAAGTAGTAGTAGTAATGATAATAATAATAATAATATAATAATAATAATAATAATAAATATCCTGTGTCTCTTTGTAGCCTGCCTCAGCACGTGGCATCGGAATCCAAGTGGTGCATAAGTGGAATGAGATTCCAAAGAATCGTCCGGTCATTGTTCAGCGCTACCTCGCTCATCCCTACCTCATCAACGACAGCAAATTCGATCTCCGCATTTATGTCTACGTTACGAGCTTCGATCCACTCCGGATTTACGTTTACGAGGACGGCCTGGCACGGTTCGCCTCCGTAAAGTAAGTCGATGTAATCATAACGTTACTTGAGAGGTACCGTTAAGTTACTTGAGAGGTACCGTTAAGTTACTTGAGAGGCACGTAAAGTTACTTGAGATACCGTTAAGTTACTTGAGAGGTACCGTAAAGTTACTTGAGAGGCACCGTAAAGTTACTTGAGAGGTACCGTAAAGTTACTTGAGAGGCACCGTAAAGTTACTTGAGAGGTACCGTAAAGTTACTTGAGAGGCACCGTAAAGTTACTTGAGAGGTACCGTAAAGTTACTGAGAAATTAAAACAATAGTGAGAACAATAAATTAGTACTTGAGATGTAGCTATCTTGTTTCGGTTGTGGCTATGATCTATGATTTACAGGAATTTTACAAGCATTACTTTGTAAAGTATTTTCTTGTAGTTAAGTAACAGACTGTAACTGTAAAAATACTTTAATTGTGCTAATTATGCTTACGTCTCCACAAGATTTACGTTTCAAGTTTATCTTGATTTACATCTTAGTATCTGTGCGCGATCTCTAAAACCGGAGTCTTTTTCATTTCACCGCAGATATTCCTATTCGTTGAAGAATCTGCACAACCGTTTCATGCACCTGACAAACTACAGCGTAAACAAGCGTAACATTGATTACGAGTCGAATTCAGACGAGGACATCTGCCAGGGACACAAGTGGTAATTGTAAATTTGTAATTGTAAATGTAATTGTAAGTCTGTAATTGTAACTTTCTAATTGTAAATTTGTAAGTGTAAGTCTGTAATTGTAAACTTGTAATTGTAAATCTGCAATTGTAAATTCGTAATTGTAACTTTGTAATTGTAAATTTGTAATTGCACATATATGTAGACCTAGCTGATCCTAATGAATAGTTTCCTCATGTGGAGTTAATTACCCCTGTTCCTGGATCGAATAGCATAGGAGATGGGTGATGTTGTCTGGGGTAGATGATTGTACCACCATCAAGTGTGGTCCAACATAGGTGGCAGAAGACATTACTCTGGATATCAGGATAATTATGATCGGATTGCTACTCATTTGACTGACTGACTTAATGATTGACTGACTGAATGAATGATTTACTGACTGGCTGACTGACTGAATGATTGAGTGACTGAATGAATGATTTACTGACTGGCTGACTGACTGAATGAATGATTGAGTGACTGATTTACTGATTCTGACTACCGACTGACTGATTGACTGACTTTGTAATCTTGCTTTGTTCATTGTAGGTCCTTGAAGGCTCTGTGGATTTACCTGCAAAGCAAAGGCGTCGATAGTAGCGTCATCTGGCTGAAGATAAAGGACTTAGTTATTAAGACAATCATAAGGTTGGAGTATTTCTATGATATGTCTAGATGACTGTTCTGCTAGTAGAATGTGCCGAGCACTGCCGACCATATGCCGAGGCTAAGAAATGAAGTCGCTAGAGCTTCATATCTGTGCCTGTCGCTCTGGGTTTGCTTAAGGATCTGCAGGTCATCTTTGTGGAATTTTCGGATATGCTGATGCCAAGAAAACAAAGTTGCTAACACCTGGTACTCATGGCTGCCCTGCAGGTTTAGTTTGAAGACTGTTGACTCTTCCTCCCACTCTTTTCTTCTTCCTCCTCCCTCTTCCTTATCCTTTCTCTTCCTCCTCATTCCTGGGAGCGGGGTTAGGTTAATGGTAAACACTCCGTCATGAAGAGCTAGAGATCAGCGTGGGCGTGCGATCAATTTTCGCTACCCTCCCAAAGGTCAACTCAGCCTTTCATTCGCCAGGTGGATTTGGTAAAATGAGGAGTTGGACGTGATGGGCGCCTTGCATGGCTGCCATACTGTTAAATTCGACTCCTGTAATAACTTGTGATCATCCGTTCATGCTATGAATATCTTGGTATTATTATTTCGATCTTCTCACAGGCTTTCTTGTGACTTACTGTTCTTCATTAGCACAGAGTCGATCATCAACAGCATGGTTAAGGCAAACGTCCGTAGGCGCTACTCTTGCCACGAGTTGTTTGGATTCGACGTTCTGCTCGACGAGAAACTCAAGCCGTGGGTCATCGAGGTCAACATCTCACCCAGGTCAAGAAAATTCTTCATCGATATTTTTTAAGCTGCAGTAGGAGTAATCCTTTGTGAGTAGGGCTGCACCGAGTATTCGAGTTGCTCGACTTCAAATTGGCGTCGATTATTCTTAATCATAAACTTTAAATTTCTATAGTGCCATTTAAAAGCTAAGAGCAGGGCACCAGCCTGTTCATGAGTGCTGCGTCAAGTCGGAGGGGTTGTCCAGAGAGACCAAGTGAAGATGTGAGTGCCAGAAGACCTGGGAGAGAAGGAAGGAGGGCAGCTCATGAGGCGGGTTTAATTTAGGATGAAAGTACAGTGTTCCTGCCCTAGTACCCATTGCAGGATAAGGAATTTACAGTTTTATTAATGGTTGAAGGTAGGTAGGGTGCATGCTGGAAGGGTTTTATAGGTCAGACAATCAAGACAAGTCAGTCTAAATCTTATTCTGAATTCCACAGGATGCCAATACTATGTCTGACCAAGTGATGTCATTGTTGGTAGTTGCGAAATGGCTGAAAGATAGCTTGAGAGTACTTGAATACTTGCTGTTTGTCAAGTACTCAGGAAACCAAGTACATGTGATGGGAATGTGAATGTAAAATATGCGTGTTACTTTACGTTTTGTTTACAGTTTACATTCCAACTCACAGCTCGACATCAACGTCAAGGGTGGAATGATTCGCGATCTCTTCAACCTCGCTGGGTTCCTGATTCCAGAGAAAAACGATGTACTGGCGAATCCAGGTCCTCCACCAGACCTCAGGTACCTCAAGCACACACTTGCATACACACATGCACATACAAACATGCACAACACGCATGCATATACACATGCAAACATGCATGCATACACACATACTTACACATGCATGCAACATGCATACACACACATGCAAACATGCTTACACACATGCACATACAAACGTGCACACAACACGCATGCATTCACACACGCATGTAAACACGCGTACACACATGCATGCATACACACATACTTACTCATACATGCAACATGCATGCAGACACAGATACACATCGAAGACTGGCCACCCTCCCTGATATGCCGAGGCTAAGAAAATGAAGTTGCTAATATGGCTGCCTCTGAGCTTAGCTTAAGAGAGTGCTCTGTCATAGTACTCCTCATCATCATCTTGACTTGCCACTTTTCCAATGATTAGTCAGTTAGATACCTTACCATGTGGTTGTTGTCATGGTATCATCTATTCTTACCGTGTGGCTGTTGTCATGGTAGCACCTATTCTTACCATTTGGTTGTTGTCATGGTAGCACCTATTCTTACTGTGTGGTTGTTGTCATGGTAGCACCTACTCTTACCATTTGGTTGTTGTCATGGTAGCACCTATTCTTACCATTTGGTTGTTGTCATGGTAGCACCTATTCTTACCATTTGGTTGTTGTCATGGTATCATCTATTCTTACCGTGTGGCTGTTGTCATGGTAGCACCTATTTTTACCATTTGGTTGTTGTCATGGTAGCACCTATTCTTACCGTATGGTTGTTGTCATGGTAGCACCTATTTTTACCATTTGGTTGTTGTCATGGTAGCACCTATTCTTATCATGTGATTGTTGTCATGGTAGCACCTATTCTTACCATGTGATTGTTGTCATGGTAGCACCTATTCTTACCCTGCTATTGTTGCCATGGTAGCACCTATACTTACCATGCTATTGTTGTCATGGTAGCACCTATTCTTACCATGCTATTGTTGTCATGGCAGCACCTATTCTTACCCTGCTATTGTTGTCATGGTAACACCTATACTTACCATGCTATTGTTGTCATGGTAGCACCTATTCTTACCGTGTGGTTGTTGTCATGGTAGCACCTATGAACCGTCAAATGACGTCTGCCTTGATCGTCGACTCTGGACCAATCACAAATCGGCCGATGAAAAAGCCAAACATCTCTACTACACCCAGAGACACTCCGATGAGGTATCTAACTTACCTCTGTGGTATCTAGCTCATGGAAAGTAATGGAAAATCATTAATAGACATATTCTAATCATATTTTTAAATTTCGATAAATATTATTTCGATAAAACAATTAGAAAGTAGGTCATTTTTTGTCTAAAATTAATCTTAAAAGTCATGGAAAAAGGTCATGGATTTTTGTTTTATTAACCTTGTGGCAACCCTGTCTGTAGTTAGCAAATAAAATGCCCTATAGAAATAGTTGGAGTATTTGTTTTCGATTAAGGCCGGTCTGTTTTTCCTTCCCACAGCAGGTGCAGGCGACCATCCTGGACATCCTGACTCCGGACGATATCCGAATGCTCACGGAGTCCATAGACGAAAATAGCCGGCGCGGGGATTTCCAGCGGGTTTTCCCAAGCCCCACGTCGCAGCCGTATCACGCTTTCTTCGAGCAGCCGAGGTACTACAACCTCCTTCTTCAGGCCTGGTGCAGCAAATACCCGACAACGGAAACAAGAGGTCAGCACCCTCTCAATAATGTATGGGATGCTATAGATCCTTTTTTTAATGCTGCAATGGGCTCCCTTTGGCACTGCAATTACATCCCAGAATACACTCTGAATCTTTCTATTCTTGCCTCAAAACTGACCTTTTCAGCCGTGCTGGGGTCGGGTCGGGAGCGCTCCTGAGTAGTAACCTTGAAGGGGCGCTATATAAATCTTCGTAATGAATGAATGAATGAATGCAGAAAGGCAATCGGTATCTGAGTTCTAAGCAAATATGGCATCTGAAATCCACGCGATTCTTTTGGGGATGGTTGAAAGTGTAGTGATTAGCGATCTGTTGGCTCGGAGGTCGGGGGTTCAAATCCACACCAGGACTGAAATTTAAATGTACTCAGATTTTCTAGATAACCTGGTGCTACCATGGAAAGCATTGGTGCTGGTGGTTAGGGTATGGTGCATGAGCGAAACGAGGATAGGACCTATGTGTTTTAATTGAGGCGTTATATGTGCTCATGCGCATTGTGTTGACACTACAGTACATTTGTCTTTGTTTTGTAGGTATTTCAATGCTTGAGTCATATTGCAGAAAAGAAATTCACGTACAGAACCCAACATCCAACCCAAAACATCAGGTTTGTTTGAAGCCTTGGCCTTCAATATTGTTGTTATTATTATTATTATTATTATTATTATTATTATTACTACTACTACTACTATTATTATTATTATTATTACATATTATTACTATTATTCATTATTATCATTATTATTTCCTATGATTTTATTGTAATTTTGTATATTGTTACATTGTTCTGTATATATTCTGCCAGGTTTGTTTTCTGAAGTTACAGCTTAGTTTTTTAAGTTAAGTTTCACTTTCATTTCCCAAAGTCTCTTTGTTTCACTTTCATTTCCCAAAGTTTTGTAGTTTCACTTTCATTTCTCAGAGTTTCGGTTTCATTTGCAGTGGGTGCCTCCGACGCTGAACAGTTTTACGAAGGACATAAAAAATGTAGGACCATCACCAACAACCAACCAACCTAGGTAACGTCACGTTTCTAAGCCTTGTCTAATTATGTATTATCAATTATTATTAAATAGTTAATTTACTAATTAATTAACTTGATTACTTAATTATTAATTTGATTAATTAACTATGCTCTGCTTTGCAATAATTTGTATAGTATTAATACAATAGTGACATTATTATTATAATCTTGATATTTATTTATTAATTAATTAAAATGATTAATTTAAAGTAAATGACAAATGATTAAATAATTCATAATAATTATTATTAGTAGTAAATTATAATAATGATGATAATAATAATATAATAATGATAAATAATCAAAATAAAATAGACAAGTAAACAAAAACTACAAATATTTATAAGAATCATAACATAATAATAATAATAACTTTTTTTTCAAAATAGCAATTGTTTCTGATTTTCAGTCTTTCCGAATCGCCGTACGCCAGATGACAGAGGGCACTCTAGAGCGTCGTCTTGGCAACCATCTCAAACAAGAATCCGTCTGCTTTGTGAAAACGACGGTTTGCGACTTCGTGCATCGAAGCAAATTGAAAGTCGCATGTAGCGATCATCCCTTCAGTCTGTGATATAGGAGTTTCGATCGACTTACGATCGAACAGCTTAGACAACAGCTGTGATTTGTAACAAGTGTGTTGCTCACGAAAGTCTTGAAGCAAAAGCGCTATATAAATGACTTGGTAGATTACATTACATTGAGCTTTGGTTTCAGATGTTTTACAAGATTTATGTACCTCGTAATGTATCTGACGGCAGTAAGTGGAGCACTTACATGTATGTAGCACCAGCATAGGACCTAGGACATGCCGAGAGGCAACTGGCTAGGCACTTGACTAGGCAATATTTTTTTTCTTGCCACTTTGTTGATGGCTGAACCCAATTGTAATTTTATGTAGCGCCAGTTTAAGATAATAACTCGTCAGAGGTGCTTCCAACGTACAACATGAAGCCACGATCTGAAAGAACGCATTTTCTGAGTGCCTACGAAAAAGAGGCGAGTTCTAGCCTTGTGACGCAGTTGCTCGGCATTGTCGATTGGTGAATGGTCATTAGGTAGTGACGCTTAATAAATGCCTCATAATAATAAAACGTAATGTAAATGTAGTGTTGTTACATATTACAACCTGGCACATCGCGACAACACGTACCACCCTGTTTCGTACAGACTCTAGGATTCAGATCAAGAACATGGTGACAAAAATTTTACGCATTAACAGCTGGCGACCATTGTGAGACCCGCAAAAAAGCACTTTATAAATAATTGCATACTTTTACTAACCAGATATGTAACAATTAGCAGTAATGGTAGTTTAGTAATTGAAATTCGACATGTTAATGGTTGAGAGGTTTTTTTTAGGGCGCTATATAAATGTGTGCATTCATTAAGAAGCCAGAGGTGTAACGACCGACAGTATTAGTATTTTTGTATGTAACTAAATAACATATTTATTTATTTATTTGTAAAATCTGTCAGTGTGCGTGAATCGACGAATCACGGCACCAAACCTAGCATCGTTTTGTTGTAACAAAGTCTGATGTAGAGAGGTACAGTTGAGAGCACTGGTCATAAATATTTTGTACGACTTCTGAATGTATGCAACAGATTATATAATATTACATGTAATATATTATTACTATTAATATACTATATTAATTATATTGCAGCCTGACTTTCTGGGTGTTTACTTTACTGCAGCTGGGGTTTAGTGCACCATCTGTGGATGCATTGTGCTTTAGACATTTGCGCTATAGAAGTTGCAATTACCGGTAATACACCCAGAGCAAACAGTGTAGGGGAGTAGAACGTTATTTTGTATACTGTACGATGAATTTATTTTTATTTATAAAATGTAACTCATGTCGACTTTTAGATTGTATTCATTCAGAGTTAATTGTGCTTAACATAAATAGGGGAAATGCTTCTGATTGGGTGTCTGTGTCAAAGAAAGCACCCTTCTGCTGATAGGGTTTTGGGTTCAGTTCCCCGACTGTACAGTTTGAATAAATATGTATATTCATGTAAAAGCCTTTGCCACATATGAAAATATTCCTTTACTTGCTTAAGGTGAGGTAAGGTAAAGTATTTTTGTATGTCTAGTCCATTTGGGAATGTTGCTGGGTTGGAGGATCTTTGGCTGAGGCACTTGTGTTGTTGCAGCAAGTCAAAGACCCTTCATCACAGCTTGGGTATGCTGTCAGTTGGTGCCTTGTGCAGTAGACCCTGGCACTATAGAAGTTACTAATTTAAGAAATGCAGATCTAACGCATAACATCTTAAGACGCAGCTTTAACTATTTTATATGAATGTGAAATTGTTCTAAATGTTATTAAACTTTGCCATCTGTTTGTGACGGTCGGGTTAATGTTAATTAGTACTTAACACAGCTTCTTGCTTTTTGAAACAAGTAGTGATTTTTTAGTGTTTCAATCAGGCTTAGGAAAGTATTTTTTCGAACTGTGAATATTTTGCGTCATCTTTTACAACTGGTACGTAAGAGGTACTTCATTTTTGGTACTGAAGAGCTTAGTTTGGTACTGAAAAGGCACTTAGTTTGGTACTGAAGAGGTACTTAGTTTGGTACTGAAGAGGTGCTTAGTTTGGTACTGATAGAGTGGTCTTTGGTTACTTAGTACTTACCTGTTGTCATTTGTTACTCAAGTGGTATATTGTGTGGAACTGAGTGGTACTTCAGTTGGTATGTTTTGTGAGACTTAAAGTGGTACTTCGACTGGGACTGAAGCGGTATTTGTTTGTACTTCTGCATGGTATATACACAGACCCTAGGTTATGTCACTAGATTTGTCAACTGACTTGCTGTAGACAGGAATTTATCTTACGATTGCAAACACTTTTTATAGTAATCCAATCTGTGTTAATGCTTTCACATATGTCTTGTCACATGTTTTGTAACGCCATTTAACGTGACACAACATGTGTTACCTTCACGTATCTTCTTAAGCTCCAATAGCTATAGTGCCTTGGATTTGACGACTTAAAACTAGCCACATTTCCAACCACTCAGTGACTATCGACCACTAAATTTTACGAGAAAATTTACTGTGTTACAGATTCCAATCAATTCCCAAGTCACAAATCATTTCAGTAATTTCTTTAAAAACACAAAACAGACCAGTATTTAAAAAATACTATCCTGATTTTTTATTTTCTCCTCTCACTGTTGCAATTCCAAACACCAAAGCCTTCTGCCTTCCTAATTTTTGTTAAAACCCATGTCAGAGTCTGTTTTTGACTGGGCGCTGGTGAAAGGGCCATTTCTCACGATTTCGCCTTTTTGGCATTGTAGAAATCCAGCGATTGCAACCATCTCTAAACAAAACGAGTTCTACAGTGGACAGTGGCAGCATAAGGTAACTGCACACTTTGTTCAAACTCTATGTTTTCGATTTCTCCGTGGACACGAAACTTCTAATAAAATCCAATTCTTTTCCTTATATCCAGAAAATCCAGTCATTCACCCGACCCAGAGCACTTCACACCAAAAAAGGCTACAGTCATTTGCTACCAGAACAGTTCTCTCAAGGTCCCTCGTAAACCAAAAATTTGTGTTCTTCATTTAGATTTCGCGTCGACTGTAACCCGTTACATTTCCCCGCACTGTGATATTATAACCGGAATCTTCGGTTTGTTGTTCGGACCGGTTGGGATGTTTTCAATCTTTCGAAGAACAAGGAGACCGTCAATAACCCGACCTAAAAAGTCAAAACAAACTGTCGTTTACATGACCTAAATATTATTCCAAGCAGAATGTCAGTAATGACCCAGAAAGCATAGAAACTGCTGCCTTATAACTCTTTCAATTTAATAATATTTAAAATTAAGAATATACAGCTATACTTTAATCTCACTAAAACTGAAATACTTCTGTACAGCCAGTGTCTAATGGACTTTAATAGCATAAACCAGTGGTGCTCCACAATCAAGCCACAGTTAGACCAGTAATAATAATGCCGACAATTTCTATGGCGTCGTAACACAGCACATGCCGTTACAAGGGCGCCTTGACAAACAACAGCACGCAGTCAGTCAGAGATACGCCTTGGAAAAAAGATAAGACTTGAGTAACCAGTAGCTAGAAAGTCAGTCTGCAGAAACAGCAAAACAGCCTATGGTGTATAAGGTGACCGTAACATGGAAGTCTTACGAGGATATCGAAACTACACAAAAGTTCAACTGGCTGGCACGCTATATTATTTAATTTTTTTCCATTCAATTGCTCAGCGCCATCGATGTTCTGTCATATGTATAATCCTGAACTTTAAAAGGAGGGCAATATCAAAAGCAGTTGTACAGTATTGAATAATTAGGTCATAGGGTATTCTACAAGAAAATCGATTTTAGACTGTGACAAATTTGACTCCTAGTAAAAAGCATGTTATCTTTCGATGTAGTTTACAGTGTATTTAGTCTCACCGAAGACGACATGTTTTCCATCGAGAAAGTCACATTTTGCGCAGGTTATGAAAAACTGGCAGCCGTTCGTATCCTTTCCGCTGTTGGCCTGCGTGAATGTAAACACAGATACCTAAGATTCAGTCCTAACTGTAATTGTATAGTACATTTATATAGCACCTCTGCTAGAAAAACAAACTGAAAGTCATTAAGAACAAAAAGTCCATTAGTAAGCACACTGCTGAACTCCCTCACACACGTAGAACCAAAACAAAGGACCATAATTATATTGTTCAACCAATACGAGTTATAAATACCACGCCATTTTATCAATAACATTACTAATTTCCAAGACGAAAGCTGCTGTATAATAACAACCTAGATTAAACAGTAGGCTGAAATCTTTTAGGATTTTTCTATCGCAACAAATACTCGCAAACGTCAAAAAATTGCAAAAAATACTGGAGTCAAAGCATTTGTTAATGCAACTGTCAGTCAAGTGCAACAAGTACGTCTCAACTGGACCATCCATCTCGAACAGCCTACCACCTGGCTTCCGTAACCACCAGCAGTCAACCAATTTAGAATAGGACTTAAAACAATAATGTTCGTTGAAGCATATCCACGTGGCTAGGTAAGTCCATGGCAATCCAGGTTATAGGAGTCGTTAAACTAAAATGCCTATAATAATAGTATATAGTAATAATAATAAAAAAAATAAGGGACCATGAAATTAAAATGTTTATACAATGATATTAATAATAATCTGTATATAAAAAAAAATAATAATAATAGCACTAATAATAGTAATAATAATAAATAATGACTCACCATTGACAAAATGCCGGGACCATTATGCTTGAGCTTGAAGTTTTCATCTGCAAACGGTCCGCCATAAACACTTGTCAGACCTGTTCCATCATTCTATGATTGTAAAGTACACAGTTTAACAGTTACTTTATAGAAACTGCTTTATTTCACTTAATTTCTAATAGATTTATTTTTATTTTTTTAAGAGGCAATATATTATAACAAACTTCTACTTCGTGATCACGAGATTTGCTCACCTACGTTGCCAGTGGCTCACCCTATAGGCCAGCGGTTCTCAACCTTTTTAGTGCTTCGACCCCTTGATAATATTTCCAAAGTTGGGGCGACCCCCAACAATAAAAATCGATCGCGTTACTCCCCTTCACCGCATTTTCCCTACCATTATGATGCATTTTACTTCTCACCATTTATCCATGCGCATCATGCACAGTCAAGCAATAATTAACAGGCCAATTGAAAAAAAATTAAATAATCATTTTGAAAATTTTATTAGTGGAATTAAGTAAGTGAAATGTTTGCTTGAAGTTTAATATTTATTGTCTAATTTACTCTCTACAATTAATAATCTGCAACATCCGTGGATTCGACAAGCTATGCTGAATAATTAGGCCTATACAAGTGGACCAGATTTTATTTCCTGATCAAACAATAATTAACAGGACAATTTGTAATTTTTTATTGGTACTAATATCAGCAAAAAGTCATCAATTCTTCTGCTGACGGTGTCATTAGACAAGGAAATTGGATTCAATTTCTCAACATAGGACTATTGCTTTGATTCAAGAAGTAAAAGTGAACTTAGAATTTACATAATTATCAAAACTAATATGGCAAAACTTAAATTAAATTAGCTGCTAAGTACAAATCAAATTTAAGTCGCTGTAGTGTAGTAGTTAGTGTAGTAATCATATTTACATAATATTAAATATTAAGACTACGTTGACAACTTTTGTTTACAAATTTCTGAAGGTCCCAGGCGACCCCTGGGAAATCGTAAAGCGACCCCAGTGGGGGTCGCGACCCACAGGTTGAGAACCGCTGCTATAGGCAGATAGAAGAACCGTAGTTCCTTAAGCTAAACCCAAGAGGCAGCCATTTGTATGAAGTGTTAGCGACTTCATTTTCTTAGTCTCGGTATATAAGGCTAGCTCTAAACCATTTGAAGCAACATCAGCTGTTACTTTATTATAATTACTCCTCTTCGTCTGTCTCTCTCTGTCTGCCTCTCTTTCCCTCCCTCTCCCTCCATCCCTCTCTCTGCCTGTCTCTCTAATCTAAGCCATTCTTTCGAACACAATGGAATGGCTCCACGTGTGTGTGTGGGCCCACAACACTGGCGACTCTTCTAGTTAACGATTCACTGTTCTGCTAACTGATGTAATCATAGTTCTTAGCAACATTTAACATCATACAGATTAGTGCAGAGACCAACCGTGATTTGTCTTGCTCTTTGAGCGGTGCTATATAAATGTCCAAATACAATATAATTACAATTACAACTACTTCTGTAGTGCCATTATCATAAAGCACAATGCAGTAATCGATGATCGATCTAAATGAACAAGCTGTAACAAAAACTGTAGTCAGGTAGAGAACTCCAGTTGAAATCCTTTTCACGACTAACTTCCAAGACGAAAGCTTAAGCTGCTATGCAGTAAGCAACGCAACAGAGATTAAACAGACAGCTGAAATCTTTTTGGTTTTTCTATCACAAAAACTACCGACAAAAGTCAAACAATTGCAAAAAATTAGGTTTGCTACGAGGCACCAGTGGTACAGAGATCCCAGAATGGAAGCAGAACAGGAGGAAGAAACGTACGCTAACAAAGTCTCCGCCCTGAACCATGAAGTCCTTGATGACACGGTGGAATGTGCAACGCTTGTAGCCGATTGGAACGCCATCTTTCTTATATTCACCAGTACACAGCTGTCTGCACAACAAAACAAATGGTCAGATGTTATTCACACTAATGCAGAAGGATCTTCAAAAGATGCTACAAAAATCACTCCTGTATAACTCCATAATATTAAAGGACATCGGTATGAAGATGGAAAGCGAGTTTGACTCAGTAAGAGTTGATAACTAAAAAATGCCAGACTGCAGTAATTCAACAATTATACAGCATCTTAATAATGCCTCAATAGGCACTAGTTACAAATTCTGTGGGTCTTTAACAAGTCTACTGAATAAAATAAAATACCTAAAATTTTCTGCTGTCCTTGGAACGACATCAGCGAACAGTTCAAACTTTATTCGGCCGATTTCCTGCAAGAAAAAAAACAGTACTGTAACATCTGCCTAATCACCTGTTCGACTTGCCATAACCACTTTCAATGATAACAATCACAGATCCTGTTCTTATCAAGTGCTTTGAATAATAACAAAACAGGGTAATCTATTGTTTTAGCGTCACCAATTATTTGCCCATCATAGCATATCACAAATTAATTTCAACATTACCCTGTATAGTTTGCACTGACCAGAATATAAGTTTGTAAAATAAGCAAAAAACAACCATAAAAACTTTATTATGAAGAAACACGAAACGATGAGAAGCTAAAACGGGCATTGGAGGTCTTTGGTTGGTTCCCTTCTTGGGTTGAATAGCATTTCGAATGGTCGTTTGTTATGATACACCCACTCTAAATAACAATTTCTCTTGCGATGTTGTCATTTTTAATGCATTATAAAACTACTGGTACACCCATTCCGTAAAGATACGTCTGTGGCTTTCATTTACGACAATGAAACGATACGCTATAAAGGGCGAATTACCTAAAAGTGCAACTTTAATGCGAGTTGATATTAGTTGTGGTTAAATTAAAGCTAATTTTGTCTGATCGATCAAGCTATTGCTTGCCGGTGCGCTACATTCCCCTATTATCGCTCTCTCAACTTAAGAAAAACCTTTCACTCAAAATCTGTTCAGATTATCGATTTGAAATATCTTACAGTGCTTCCGACAGTTATATCAAAGAAAACGATTGGGTTATTAGGGTTCGGTTTATCTGGATTCGACATTTTTCAATTAAATATCGTCCAATTCAAGAAACGTTTTGGTTCCGAAAAACTCGACCTCACTTAACCGCGGTAAGTGATGGAAAATTTAAGGCCGTGTGTATTTATGGTGCTACACAATTTTTGAATAAAATTCAACGATAACGTCGTTGCCTTCAAGCCGAATTTGTCTTATAAGGAAAATCAGAACACATAAAATAAAGTCAACAGAGACATTAGAATGAGGCAGCTTCGAATAGCTGCTTAAAGTTTTCACAGATATTGTGAAAAACAATAGGGCCTATAAGTAAGTAAGTAAGTAAGCAAGTACTTGCTTTATTGAACCGCCTGCAACGCACTGCGGGGAACATCGGATAGAGTATTAAATCACATAATCACAAATTTTTAAAAATCATATAATACAATACTATATTGTGTAGAAATTATTAAATCAACCATAAGCCATATCCACAGAACACACTTACTTACTTACTTATTTGAAATTCTCTTTCACCTGAATTCTATAGGGTCTACAAGTTTGATCCTCTTCCGAACCATGAGTTTACATAGGTAGATCTCGCCATATTGTGTCCCACTCTTTATAACAATTGTTTTATATTATGATTACATTCATGCTCGATCTACTAGTCAGCATGATGAAATGTCAAATCAGAAGTCGGGGGCTTAAAGCCCCGTTAGGGTAAAAACGCCAAAAAGGTATATCGAGATTTCTGCTCTACTTGCGCCATCTAGCGAACTGAGCTTTAAAAATGAGTAGGCCTATACTGACTTTCTGGGAGAAGACGAGACGGCGAGGGAAAGAATTGGCCACCCGTCCTCGCAAGGCTCGCATGCGGCATGCTGAGGCTAAGAAAAACGAAGACACTAATATTTCAGCTTCCTCCTCTTTCTTCTTCTCCTTCGTCTTCTTCTGTTCTCTTTTCGTTTTCCCCCTTTTCTTCTTTGTCTCCTTCTCTTTCTTATTCTTCACGGTTCCCCAAAGATCCAATTAGTCCGATTGCAAGTTCGCATAATTGTATAGGCCTAACGTTATCCGCGCACGGTTCCACTCGAGTAGCCTACAAGTACAAAAAGTTACGCAACTAGGCCTATAGGACATTTCGTTTGGGTGACTTAAGCCTTGAACATGGAAAAACATGAAGTGTCCATACAAATATTTAGCCTTAGGCATACAACGACTTAATTTTTGTTGGAGGGGGGGGGGTTTGGGGGACTTCAGCAGCTTCGTTTGGGGAGGGGTTTAAGCCCACAAGCCCAATGCTAGTTACGTCCCTGAGTACAAATGAAGTACTTAGACCTACATCGGCCTATCTCGAGATCTGTTACAGATGGCCTGCAGACGCCGTTGCAATAGACCTATAATCTTACTCGAATTAACCTGTAAGCCTCTAAATGTCATCGAAATATATGACCCCAAGATCGTCTTATCTAAGGGGCCGTCCATAAAGTACGTCACGCTATTTTTGACTATTTTACCCCCCCTCCCCTGTCACAAACTGTCACAAAACTCGGACCCCCCTAAAGTACGTCACACTTTCGAACAGTGATTAAATAATAAAAATAGAAATAATAATACTTCCGAAAGCAAGGCTAATACATAAACAAGGCTTCGCAACAGCATTATTACTTGCGCTCCTAGCGAGAGGAATCGTGAAAAACACATTCAGGAGATATGCATTTCATGCTATTTTGACATAAAACTAATTAAAATGTTTCAGAAAATTTTTAAAATTATTTTTAAAGCTATGAAATTCTACTAAAAAAAATAAATTATAAATGAAATATAAAAAATAAACGTGTGACGTCACACATGGCCTGACCCCCCTCCCCTGTCACAAACTGTCACACTTTCTTAAACCACTCCCCTGGAGCGTGACGTACTTTATGTGACCACTCTTAATCTAATCTAATCTAATCTAATCTGAACATTTGTAAAACGCTTCTCACAGCAGAGCTATTCAGAAGCGCTCTCAGCGTGACAGGCCCATAATCTTATTATGTCCATTCGGCGCTGATAGAAGACCAGTCACGAACGAAATTAATTAATTAATTATTATGTATAGGGTATATATATAGCCTATATATATATAGCCTATATATATGTATATATATATACTACATCAATTTCTATATCGTGATCCTTATCATTCTCAAGAACAACTAAGAATATAGCCTATAGTAGGCTACTAGGCCTACAATATTATTACTCTGCTATGCTATTACTGCTACCATTTCCTTATATAGCCTAGACATTTATGTATGTATGTATACATGTATGCATGTAGGCTATGTATGTAGGCAATAATAAACGATAAAATAGGAGCCCTCAGAGAAAAGTCAAAATAAGTTCGACCGCTCCTAACAATCTATTTTCGAATGACTTTTCCTGATTTAATAAACAAGTTTCTTTGAAACCGCGGCACAAATTTAGTGACAATTTCTATCCGAACATAAAACGCCAACATGGTATTACAGACAGTCAAACAAAATGGCGACTGTCTTGGTTTGAATCTCCTTTTCCTCCTCCTCGTTCTCCTCATGATGTTTCGTCGCTCGCTGCCAAGGCAACGTTTCGCCGAAAGCGTCGTCGTTTTCTAGCCCGAAGGAAGCCCAAGGAAGCGGAGATGAATGGCTGAGAAGGAAAGATCTGACACTGGCTACAATCCAGCTTTCACGAGCAATTTGCCGCAATCAAGGAAGACGAGCGAGTGATGGATGGATGGAGACCAGTGCCAAGTGGATAGCTGCAGGCTGCGATGGGCGGATGGTGGATGAGTGGATGGATGGATGGGTGGAAGGGTGGGTGGGTGGATGAGTGTGGATGGATGGATGGATGGATGGATGGGTGGAAGGGTGGGTGGGTGGGTGAGTGTGGATGGATGGATGGATGGATGGATGTATGGGTGGGTGGGTGGGTGGATGGATGGATGGATGGGCGGATGGTAGATAGATGGATGAATGGATGGATGAGTGGGTGGATGGATCGGTGGTTGGAAGTGTGGATGGACGAACGCAGAGATCAATGTATAAATGGATGGATGGATATGTTGCTGGATTGATGGATGGATGGATCTATGGATATAGATGGATGAACGGATAGATGGATGGATGAACGGATGGATGAGTGTGTGGATGGGCGGATGCACAGATGGATTGAAGGATGGTAGGCTATTAAGGTCGGTGGATGTCTGGATGGACCGAAAGAGGAAGTAACTGAATGGATCGCTAGGTGTCACTTTGTATCGATTGA